>JACEEZ010005226.1:31387-81387 GCA_016584305.1 Chionoecetes opilio | reverse complement strand
GGCCAACAATTTTGGACTACAGTGTCAAGTCTGTATCTCGCACGGTTTAGCAGCCACAGCTGTTTTTAGGTTGTTTTTGCTGGCCACGCCCACCAGGGTCGGCCACGCCCACCTAAACATAGCCTATGTTCTCCGCTGGGTCATGAGGATTCCAAATATGTGCGGCATGTGGGGTTTTGGCCATCTGTAGCCGAGTCTATAACGAACATACAGACACACAGACAAATTTTGAGATTTATATATATATATATATATATATATATATATATATATATATATATATATATATATATATATATATATATATATATATATATATATATATATATATATATATATATATATATATATATATTAGGGTGGTCCACCAAAATTATTTTTCTACTTTTATTCCTCCACAAGATTATTTTTTGTCCATTACCCATAGGTTACAAGCCTATGAAATTTCATGGCGATAAAACTTAATTTAGAGGTCGACCCATCATCTCGCTTTCTATCATAGGATTTAACCCGGAAAATATCACATACCCGAATTGGAGCACTTCCCGACATCACAGACCCAAATGGTGTTGATTTCTGAATTCTCCGGGGTTGATAACCCCATAGACACATTTTATCAACTAAAAACTGATATACAGCTGTCTGAATGCTGAATTTCATTATTTGGTTTTCATACCGTAAATTAGGGGTAGGCTTCTAATAGAGATAGAACAAAATAGTTTGCATTTTTGAACTCAGAAGGGTCGATTTATACATAGAATGCTTTCATATTTCATTTATTTACTAAAACCTGCAAAATATGAAAGAGAATTTAAATTTCTCTATTTTCCTATAGAAAAACGATTCTTTTTGGCAATATTTTGTGAATTGTCAATAAATTAGTGTCGATGAAACCACTTCTATGTGTAAATCGACCCTTCTGAGTGAAAAAAATGCGAACCATTTTGCTTTATCTCTACTAGAAGTACCCTAACCAGGGTATGGCCTACCCCTGAAATTTACTGTGAAAACCAAATAATGAAATTCAGCATTCAGACAGCTGCATATCAGTTTTTAGTTGATAAAATGTGGTCTATGGGGTTATCATCCCCGGAGAATTCAGAAATCAACACCATTTGGGTCTGTGATGTCGGGAAGTGCTCCAATTCGGGTATGTGATATTTTCCGGGTTAAATCCTATGATAGAAAGCGAGATGATGGGTCGACCTCTAAATATCCTTGTATCGCAATGAAAGTTTGCACACAAGGAGAAGAATGCAACACGAAAAAAAAGCAGTGGTGTGGAGAAAGGACCAGTGCACTTTGAAATTTTACCCCCTCTTCTTGGACCACCCTAATATATATATATATATATATAGTGAGGAAGTATAAATAGTGACGTTTTTATATGTATGTATTTCAGTAAATACAAATACGGATATATATTACATAAAAGCGTGTAAAAGTAAACACTGTCAAAAACAATTTTACAACTATCTTCTTTACTATGTGACATGTTTATAAGCATCATTTACTTTCTATACCTGCTGTGTTATTACCTACATCAGCAACATAACAATTTCCTAAGCTACAGTTTGGACATCTTAAGGATGTTTAAGCATGTATGCATCATCATTTAATTAATTTTCTATACAAGGTACATAAGTCATATTTCATATGTGACTTGTGTGCATTATCTTTTAATAAATTTTATATTGACTGGAGGTGTAATTATTTTATAAATTTGATAAAACAACGTATATCATATCAATCAGTAATCGACTGCAAATCTATCATATTATATCAGAAATGCTATAACAGTGACGTATTCCAGTGCAGCTGAACCTTCAGTGTGGGACTGTCAAACTGAGTTGTCAGTAGGGCTGAAGCTTAGGTCAAGAGAGCCGAGAGGTACCTGCGTTAATCCTGTCCCTGACCTCACATAGTATGTGAGGTCAGGGTTCCACACCCTGGGTTCGCCTTAATGACCACATGTTAAAAAAAAGAAAGATGACCGCGCTAATCCCCTGACCCAACCAGTAGTTTTTCCCACGACACCTGACCTACTATAGCGGCTGTGACCCTTTCTAAAACACTTGCGACCCCATCGACCCCATGAGCTCCCTACGACCTTTTGTGATGATGCTTGCGACCCCATTTGGGGTCGCGACCCCGGGTTTGGGAACCATTGCTCTATATGGTTGTCCAGGTCATTCCACGGATCAATAGCCCGGGGGCATATTCCCATTTTCTGAAATAGTATGTCGGGTTTACTCTTGAATTAACACGTCAGGTTAGGTTACGTTAGGATACGGTTAGGTTTCTGAAACAATTAGTGGTAACTTTGTGTGGGAATAATAATGAGGGTATTTTCGAGAAAATCCTATGGTTAGTTTCGGAGCTACAGCCAAGCGTGTTCACTCTGAGACCACATACTGGCATCGAGTTGGGGAATATGTGTGTGTGTGTGTGTGTGTGTGTGTGTGTGTGTGTGTGTGTGTGTGTGTGTGTGTGTGTGTGTGTGTGTGTGTGTGTGTGTGTGTGTGTGTGTGTATTCACCTATAGTTGTATTCCCTGTATGGTTATCTAGGTCATTCCACGGATCAATGTACCGGTTAGGAAAACTATTTTTTTAATATCTTTTATGTGTGTGTGTGTGTGTGTGTGTGTGTGCGTGTGTGTGTGTGTGTGTGTGTGTGTTTCTTAATATCCTGCATGTATCTCGTCAAGAGGAAGCACCTCTTGTGCTTCCCGTGTCCCTAGCAAACATATGCCCGCTTTGTCAATTCTCTCCAGGCCTGTTGTTCCTCTGTACATCGCTATTACTACTACATCCCCTTTCTTGCTTCCTCCGTATGTGTGTGTGTGTGTGTGTGTGTGTGTGTGTGTGTGTGTGTGTGTGTGGTAATAAATATGGTGTGTTTTCTTGAAGTATACTGACATCCATTTTTGGGTTATTTTTACTTGCGTGTGATGTGTGTGTGTGTGTGTGTGTGTGTGTGTGTGTGTGTGTGTGTGTGTGTGTGTGTGTGTGTGTGTGTGTGTGTGTGTGTGTGTGTGTGTGTGTGTGTGTGTGTGTGCGCGCGCTTATTCATTCTTAACATCAGTTAGCCACGCTATAACATTAATAGTTACTTTTTTAACACACACATACACACACACTGTCACTTTACTAACACTATGCTTTCCTGCTTGTTATTTCTGTACTACATTATACGCTAAACAGTGGTGTGTACTTTGTGTGAAAAACTATTGTACGTGAAAAGTGCTGTTGACCTTCTTTCTGACTCGCGCATGTTCCTATTTTCTCTAGTTAGCTTCCATAATTTCACTGTATTTCACCATTCAACACCACTAACACTACTCTTATGTTATGCATTACTTCCTTAACGCCTATATATACCCAGCTTATATTCTTTTTAAAAAACTATATTAACACTGAAAAGCTTGCCATACCCTCTGACCCATGTTCAATCCGATTCTCCCGCGTAATTTCCATTAACACTTAACATCAGTTATAAACAATGTATTAAGCTGTTTGTACTCCTGTACTTAACTTAGACAGAGCACGGACCAGAGGGGGGGTTGCTTGGGGGCCATGAACCCCGAAACTTCTTTCCTTTTGTAATCTGAAGCCTTAACAGCTTGCTTGTGCAATGTAGCTTGTAGCGACAGTCTACCTGCTTGCTTTGGTGGACTATCTCGTCAGAGAGCTTTGTCCTAGAACATATCCGCTCTGTTTTTGTGTTTTTTGTTCGTATGTGTTGTGGTGTGTGTGTGTGTGTGGTGTGTGTTGTAATAATTCCTGAATATCTCCGGTTAACGGATGGATGTTTGTGTTTCGTGCGCGCCTACAAACATATTGCCCGCTTATTAATATCTTCCACACTTCCACATCTACAGTCGCGTATATCTTACTACATCATTATCGCTACCCACCTGTATGTTATGATTTTTGAAGGTTTGCTTCTTTGCTCATGTTCTATTTTTGTTTTCTTCTATTTGTGTATTTATTGCTGTATCTTTAGGGTTATGGTTTTCTGTATTGTTTGTCGTTTGTTTTATTGCTGTGTGTTTTGACTCCTGTATTCTTAATTCGACGAGCAGGGGCACCGGGGGGGGTTGGGGGGTGAAACAAAATAGTTCTTCCTTGTGAAAATCTAATGCACTACATCGGTTATATAACATGTGATTACGGTTGTAGCGCTGTGGCCGTGTACTTGCTTGCTTTGGTGGCACTTTGCTTCACGTGCTGCCTTGTAAGCTCTAACTGTTGCTTTGGTGGCACTTAGCTTCAGTATGCCTGTACAAGCTTAACACTGCTTGCTTTGGTGGACTTTGTTACGTAATCCTGTACAAGCCTCTAACACTGCCTTGCTTTGGTGGCACTTATAGCTTCACGTAATCTCTGTACAAGCTCTAACCCTGCCTTGCTTTGGTAGCACTTATGCTTCAGTAATGCCTTGTACAAGCCTCTACATGCCTCCTTGTGCACTCATGCTTCACTAATGCCTTGTACTTAGCTCCTAACTGCTTGCTTGTGGCATTTGCCTTCACGTAATGCCTTGTACAAGCCTCCTAACTCTTGCTTGCTTGGTGGCTTATATTGCTGTCACGTAATGCCTTGGACAAGCCTCTAACACTGCCTGTGCGTTGGTGGCACTTATGCTTCACGTAATGCCCTGTACAAGCCTCTAACACTACGCCTGCTGGTGGAACTATGCTTCACGTATGCGCTTGGCAGCCTCTAACCTGCCTTGCTTTGGTGGCACTTATGCTTCACGTAATGCCTGGACAAGCCTCTAACACTGCCTTGCTTTGGTGGCACTTATGCTTCACGTCATGCCTTGTACAAGCCTCTAACACTGCCTTGCTTTGGTGGCACTTATGCTTCACGTAATGCCTTGTACAAGCCTCAACACTGCCTTGCTTTGGTGGCACTTATGCTTCACTAATGCCTTGGACAAGCCTCTAACACTGCCTTGCTTTGGTGGCACTTATGCTTCACGTAATGCCCTGTACAAGCCTCTAACACTGCCTTGCTTAGGTGGCACTTATGCTTCACGTAATGCCTTGGACAAGCCTCTAACACTGCCTTGCTTTGGTGGCACTTATGCTTCACGTAATGCCCTGGACAAGCCTCTAACACTGCCTTGCTTTGGTGGCACTTATGCTTCACGTAATGCCCTGGACAAGCCTCTAACACTGCCTTGCTTAGGTGGCACTTATGCTTCACATAATGCCCTGTACAAGCCTCTAACACTGCCTTGCTTTGGTGGCACTTATGCTTCACGTCATGCCTTGTACAAGCCTCTAACACTGCCTTGCTTTGGTGGCACTTATGCTTCACGTAATGCCTTGTACAAGCCTCTAACACTGCCTTGCTTTGGTGGCACTTATGCTTCACGTAATGCCTTGTACAAGCCTCTAACACTGCTTGCTTTGGTGGCACTTATGCTTCACGTAATGCCTTGTACAAGCCTCTAACACTGCCTTGCTTTGGTGGCACTTATGCTTCACGTAATGCCTTGTACAAGCCTCTAACACTGCCTTGCTTTGGTGGCACTTATGCTTCACGTAATGCCTTGTACAAGCCTCTAACACTGCCTTGCTTTGGTGGCACTTATGCTTCACGATAATGCCTGTACAAGCCTCTAACACTGCCTTGCTTTGGTGGCACTTATGCTTCACGTAATGCCTTGGTACAAGCCTCTAACACTGCCTTGCTTTGGTGGCACTTATGCTTCACGTAATGCCCTGTACAAGCCTCTAACACTGCCTTGCTTTGGTGGCACTTATGCTTCACGTAATGCCCTGTACAAGCCTCTAACACTGCCTTGCTTTGGTGGCACTTATGCTTCACGTAATGCCCTGGACAAGCCTCTAACACTGCTTTGCTTTGGTGGCACTTATGCTTCACGTAATGCCCTGGACAAGCCTCTAACACTGCCTTGCTTTGGTGGCACTTATGCTTCACGTAATGCCTTGGACAAGCCTCTAACACTGCCTTGCTTAGGTGGCACTTATGCTTCACATAATGCCCTGGACAAGCCTCAAACACTGCCTTGCTTTGGTGGCACTTATGCTTCACGTAATGCCCTGGACAAGCCTCTAACACTGCCTTGCTTTGGTGGCACTTATGCTTCACGTAATGCCTTGGACAAGCCTCTAACACTGCCTTGCATAGGTGGCACTTATGCTTCACGTAATGCCTTGGACAAGGCTCTAACACTGCCTTGCTTTGGTGGCACTTATGCTTCACGTAATGCCTTGGACAAGCCTCTAACACTGCCTTGCTGTGGTGGCACTTACATTCACGTAATGCCTTGCACAAGCCTCTAACACTACCTTGCTGTGGTGGCACTTACATTCACGTAATGCCTTGCACAGGCTTCTAACACTACCTTGCTGTGGTGGCACTTACTTCACGTAATGCCTTGGCACAAGCCTCTAACACTACCTTGCTGTGGTGGCACTTACATTCACGTAATGCCTTGACAAGCCTCTAAACACTGCCTTGCTGTGGTGGCACTTACATTCACGTAATGCCTGGACAAGCCTCTAACACTGCCTTGCTGTGGTGGCACTTACATTCACGTAATGCCTTGCACAAGCCTCTAAACACTCCTTGCTGTGGTGGCACTTACATTCACGTAATGCCTTGGACAAGCCTCTAACACTACCTTGCTGTGGTGGCACTTACATTCACGTAATGCCTTGCACAAGCCTCTAACACTGCCTTGCTGTGGTGGCACTTACATTCACGTAATGCCTTGGACAAGCCTCTAACACTACCTTGCTGTGGTGGCACTTACATTTCACGTAATGCCTTGCACAAGCCTCTAATACTACCTTGCTGTGGTGGCACTTACATTCACGTAATGCCTGCACAAGCCTCTAACACTACCTTGCTGTGGTGGCACTTACATTCACGTAATGCCTTGCACAAGCCTCTAACACTGCCTTGCTGTGGTGGCACTTACATTCACGTAATGCCTTGCACAATGCTCTAACACTACCTTGCTGTGGTGGCACTTACATTCACGTAATGCCTTGCACAAGCCTCTTAACACTACCTTGCTGTGGTGGCACTTACATTCACGTAATGCCTTGCACAAGCCTCTAACACTACCTTGCTGTGGTGGCACTTACATTCACGTAATGCCTTGGACAAGCTCTAACACTGCCTTGCTGTGGTGGCACTTACATTCACGTAATGCCTTGACAAGCCTCTAACACTACCTTGCTGTGGTGGCACTTACATTCACGTAATGCCTTGCAAAAGGGCTCTAACACTGCCTTGCTTTGGTGGCACTTATGCTTCACGTAATGCCTTGGACAAGCTCTAACACTACCTTGCTGTGGTGGCACTTACATTCACGTAATGCCTTGCACAAGCCTCTAACACTACCTTGCTGTGGTGGCACTTACATTCACGTAATGCCTTGGCACAAGCCTCTAACACTACCTTGCTGTGGTGGCACTTACATTCACGTAATGCCTTGCACAAGCCTCTAACACTACCTTGCTGTGGTGGCACTTACATTCACGTAATGCCTTGGACAAGCCTCTAACACATACCTTGCTGTGGTGGCACTTACATTCACGTAATGCCTTGCACAAGCTCTAACACTACCTTGCTGTGGTGGCACTTACATTCACGTAATGCCTTGGACAAGCCTCTAACACTACCTTGCTGTGGTGGCACTTACATTCACGTAATGCCTTGCACAAGCCTCTAACACTGCCTTGCTGTGGTGGCACTTACATTCACGTAATGCCTTGCACAAGCCTCTAACACTACCTTGCTGTGGTGGCACTTACATTCACGTAATGCCTTGGACAAGCCTCTAACACTACCTTGCTGTGGTGGCACTTACATTCACGTAATGCCTTGCACAAGCCTCTAACACTGCCTTGCTGTGGTGGCACTTACATTCACGTAATGCCTTGCACAGGCTTCTAACACTGCCACAACCATCGTTGCATCAGCAAAAATAAGAAATAAGGCCTGAAAAGAGATTCAGCTGATGGCAGAAAAAAATTCCCATCCAGAGTCTAGCGAGAAATCTGGCGGGCTCACTATACTTTGGGGAGGTGGTGGCAGAGTGGTTAGCGTCTCCGAGTGGCGCTCTCGGTGACCCGAGTTCGATCCCCGATTAGATCCAAAATCAACTTAAGATCTTTCTGCACCGTCGAGTGGCCGAAGAACACCCACATGCTGCCCATTAACTCTGCCTTCGTGACGGCAATAGCATCGGAGGACACAGGGAGGCGGCATGAACCTCAAATATCAGGTGGCACTATAAGAACATAAGAAAATAAGGAAGCTACAAGAGGCTGAGACCTACACGAGGTAGTTCCTGTTACTTAACACTACCTACATCCACCTTGTGCTAACCACTACACTACGGAGTACCCTGTGTGCGTGTGTGTGTGTGTGTGTGTGTGTGTGTGTGTGTGTGCGTGTGTGCGTGTGTGCGTGCGTGCGTGCGTGCGTGCGTGCGTGCGTGCGTGTTGCAGTCTTCCATAAAATGTTTGAAAGTGTGTTTTTCATCTCTTTGTTATGAATGCATGTATAAATTGACGACTTTTTTTTCAGGCTTGCCATGGTCGAGGTGGTGATGGTGGTGGTGTTCCTTGGTACTCCCTCAAGGGGGACGGACACCACGGCACAGACGAGTCTCCACGTGTAACCCTGTAAGTTTTGGGGCTTAAGATGAGAGCCTTTGTTTGTATAGGAACAGTTGGGACACAGTTATGGAAGGGGTGGAATTATTTACCCCTCGAGGCGCAGAACGTAATTTCCATTGTAATTTGGGTACCATTAATCGATTTTTAGTGAATATAAGCAATGTTTTATAGATATGACCTGTTTTGTATCCTTGTCCACTAACTAATTAGGTATATTCAGTTACTTTTCGTAATTTTATGAATAACACTATTTTTTACAGCAAAGAAAAGATCTGTGCGTGAAAGGGTTAATGGTGTGAGTTGTGTAAGAGAGAGAGAGAGAGAGAGAGAGAGAGAGAGAGAGAGAGAGAGAGAGAGAGAGAGAGAGAGAGAGAGAGAGAGAGAGAGAGAGAGAGAGAGAGAGAGAGAGAGAGAGAGAGAGAGAGAGAGAGAGAGAGAGAGAGAGAGAGAGAGAGAGAGAGAGAGAGAGAGAGAGAGAGGAAAAAAAAGAGAAGAGAAGAGAAGAGAGGAAAGACACACACACCATCTACATGACAATAATCCCACAACAATGTATATGCTATTTGTATGTCCATCAGGCTCTGAGAAATAATGTCTTCTTAATGTTTTCACAGATGTGGTTTGTCGTCTTCGTGTAGGCGAGAGGAAGAACAGAGGAAGGAAGAAGAAGAAGGAATAGCCTCTCTCTCTCTCCCTCAAGCAAAAGACAGACACGAATCACAACAGACCCTTACATCGGTGCATCAAGTTACTGTCTGTCTGTCTGTCTGTCTATTTGGATCAAGAACTACTCCCTTACTTACCTGCCCCATAGACTTAGACAGTATATAAGTCACATTAAAATATACTAAGAACATAAGAAAATAAGGAAGCTACAACAGGCCGTGATACCTACACGTGGTAGTTCCTGTTACTTAACACTGCCTACATCCACCTTTCATCCCCATCCATGAATTTATCTAGCTTCCTTTTAAACTTTCTAATGACTCCGCATTAACTACCTGTCTACTGAGTCCATTCCAATCATTTACCACCCTATTTGTGAAACGGTTTTTCCCTATTTATTATTATTATTTCCTGTGTTAACGTAAATCATTTAAAAGACAAAACCATAACTGTCAACTCTGGTCTCTTGACTCTTACATGCAAAGAGAACATTCTTGGTATGGAGCAGACAGTGCTCTTGTATCACCACCACTACTACTGTCTTATCAAAGCACAATAGCCTAGCAGCAGATGTGTATACTAGCCTATGCGTCGATTTAAAAAAGAAATGTGTAGATTTAGAAAATAATTGCGTTGATTTAAAAAAGAAATAGGGAGAAACTGGTTCGCAAATAGGGTAGTAAATCCTAGGAATGGACTCAGTCGTCAGGTAGTTAGTGCGGAGTCAATAGGGAGTATTAAAAGGAGGCTGGAAAGCTTTATGGCTGGGGATGAAAGGTGGATGTAGGTGTGTGTAGAGGGCGCTGTGAGCAAAACAACACGGGCTGAAGTACTCCTCGGTTTTGCAAGCTTTTCCTGCTTAAGGGTACCTTGGGAAACACAAAGAGACTGTCAAAAGGTGCGTGAGAAGTGCTAGAAACCATAAGAACATAAGAACATAAGAAAATAAGGAAGCTAAAAGAGGCCGCGAGGCCTACACGTGGTAGTTCCTGTCACCTAACACTACCTACATCCACCTTTCATCCCCATCCATGAACCTATCCAGCTCCTCTTTAAAGCTCCCTAATGACTCCGCACTAACTACCTGTCTACTGAGACCATTCCATTCATTCACCACCCTATTTGTGAACCAGTTTTTCCCTATTTCCTTTCTAAATCTACGCTTTTCCAGCTTGAATCCGTTACTTCTTGTTCTACCCTGGTTAAAAGCCGTAAGAACTTTTCCTACCTCTCCTTTATTAAATCCCTTTATCCACTTAAAAACTTCTATCAGATCGCCCCTTACTCTGCGTCTCTCGAGTGAGTGTAATTTTAATAACTTCAATCTCCTCTCATAACTAAAGTTACGCATCCCTTGTATCATTTTGGTCATCCTTCTCTGCACTGTTTCTAACAAGGCTATATCCATCCTGTAATATGGAGACCAAAACTGAACTGCATAGTCTAGGTGAGGCCTGACTAGAGTCAGATAAAGCTTTAGAATAACTTCCGAATAAGTGCTATAAGTGAAGTATAGTGTTGCTGGACTTAGCCTAAATAGCTAGGTTGAAATAGATCTGCTTGGCTAAGGCCCTCCATCAAGTCCTGAGCCCGGTTCTGCGCATGCGCAGTACGCCATAGCAACGCGTCCATAGCAACGCTGGTTAAGCACCTCCAGACTAAACCTAACGGTACCCGTAGGAATAGCAAACATGGCTACATATGATGATGCTGCTGCAGTTCGGTCATTAAGTTTAAATGACATTGAGAAGCTGAAAAACGCCCAACTCAAGCAAGCTTTGCCTACTCTGATTAATGAAGATAGAGAGGATGAACCATCTAACGCTGTCTTGTTACAAGAGCTCCGAAGCATAAAAGAAGCAATAGCTGAAGTGACGACACTTAAGAAAGAGGTGCAGACATTATCTGTAAGGCTGGATGATGCTTTTAAGATCATTCATAGTCAGCAATTGTTTCTAGAATCTTTGGATAGTAAGGAAAGGCGAAGAAACATTGTAATAACTGGACTCTCAGAGAATGCTGATGAAATAAGGACAACAGACAGCGATAAGATAAAGAAAGTGATTGAAGCTGCAGGACACACTGAGGAAGTGGACCAAGCTGCTTGGTCGGTGAAAAGACTGGGACAACCAAACGACCGGAACATGCGGCCGATCCTCATAATGGTAGACAGCCAGGAGTAGAGAGACAGCATCCTCAGGGTGGCAAAGAATCTGAAGAATGCGGTAGGATCATTATCACGAGTATATGTCAAGAAAGATCTCCGCCCCGCTGTAAGGAAAGAAGCAGCGCGCCTACGAATAACAGAACGAGAAGAAAAGGAGAAACCTGACAATGCTGGAGTAAACATCATATACGACAGGAAGAATCGCGTGCTGTTGAGAGAGGGTGTCGTCATTGATAGATTCACTCCGCATTTTTTCTAACTTCTGCCAAGAATTACGAACTAAGACTTTGTTCCTGGAATATTGCAGGTCTTAAGGATAAATTACAAGACCCAGACATACTTAAGTTTGTTCTTGAATATGATATTGTATGGATACTAGAGACGATAAAATATTTCAACTTGAAAGTTCCCGGCTTCAGTGTTTATACAAATGATTCCAAGGTTGGTCACGGCAGAGGCGGAGTGATGATGTTGGTAAAGGACCGACTTGTACAGGATATTGCTCAAGTGGACACTGATGCTGAAGACCAGATATGGCTGGTGGTGTTGTCATGGTGGCCAGGCCTGAACCTGGGAGGTGTGTCTATACCCCCCGTCGACTCGCCTTACTACCGTCCTAGACAATAGGGTGCTATCGCTCGGCATACAGAAGAGTTCGAGAAAGTTGGTATGATGGGTGACTTGAATGCACGAGTTGGTGTGCCATGCTTAACAAATGACAATGGTCAATATTACGAATATAAAGGTATTCAAGATCAAACTGTAAACAACCACGGCAGAACGTTGTTGAACATTAAATTTTGTCATAACAACTCAGTGGTCGTGGCGAACCACCTTTTATTGCGGTGGAAGACAGCTGGGGGGTGACTTATCCTTCAAAAGGCATCAGACATGGATATCGGAAATCGATTTATGTCTCGTAAAAAGTGAATGCATTGATCTGATAAAAGACATGAATATACGACAAGATGTTCAAGGTTCTGACCATGCCCCTCTGTGTGTCACCTTGACAATTGATAGCCGGAGAACTGTCTCATCATCTCAGTTACTACAGAGAGCATCCTCGCTTGGACAGTCGTACTACAGATTGAATGACCAGCATAAATTACAGAAGAGCGTTTGTTAAAGGATGTTGATATGGAACTCCTGGTGAACGCACTGCAGCAAGTAACACCGCCAGAGGCAGCGCTGGACGGCGAGGGTGTAGACGTGGATACTGTACTCTCGGAAGGCTGCCGCGTCATGATGGAAGCTGCCACGGACTTCACGAGACAACAACCTGCTGCCGAACATTTATGGGACGAAGCTCATCCACGATGGAAAAGACTGTTGGATACCAATGACAGTAAATTGATTTGGAAATACGTAAACTGGAAGGGAAGTGTTGGAAATGACCATGTAGAACAGCCGACAGAGGAACAATTTAAAACACATTTTGAGGATTTACTGAAACCACCAAACATGGAAAATCTTGAAAATGAGAACAGAGAAAATGTGCCATATATAACTGTGTTAGATGATCCTTTCACACCCATTGAACTAGACCAGGCCTTAGATGGTATGAATGTAAATAAAAGTTACAGTGGAGTGTGTCAAGGTATTTTAAGAAAGTTACCAGTGTCTTGGCTCATCTTTTTACTGACTATTTTTAACATAGTGTTTATATGTGTGAGTTACCCGCTAAATTGGTGTTATAGTAAGTTGGTGGTGGTGTTTAAATCTGGTAATCGTTTGTTGTGTAACAATTATAGAGGAATTACCATTATGGATATGTAATGCCCGTTATTCAGGAGAGATAGGATGAGAATTATTATCATATAATTCCCGAGTTATGTCCCGTAAGCAGTTCAATCTTTTAGTTTCTCGGGTGAGTCATCGTCCTTCCTTCCTACGCGCCATTTTTTTTATCTTCCTTCCTTCCTACCCGCCATTTCTTTCTTCCTTCCGTCCTTCCTTCCCTCCCCCCCCCGACATTCCGGTTGCGAGTCAACATTCGTGGAATACTTATTTCGCGATCAGTGATAACTAATGGATTCAAAACTTTTCATCTTCCCCTCACCCTGCTATCACATCAAGGAACACTCCTAGATTCTTAATGTCTTTCAAAATAGTCCCCATAGTGACAGATCACGTTCATAAATGGATGTGTTAGTAAAGTTATTCGCTAAATTGAAAGTCTACCAAATTTCTATACAAACTTCCATACCCTCTCGCTCCAAAAGACGCGTTCGGACCTTTGAAATGAAAAGAAATCACACCCTCCTCGGATATTAGATTAAACATATTAAATTCTTCTATATCAAAGTAACAGGACTGTATTATAGGCAGCCCTTTCTTAGGTACACGAGTTTCATTATTTAATTAGTTATTTCGGGATTATAAGCTATTCATTAGAGGCCAAGTCCAGAGTATTCAAACAATTCCCCTTTTCTGCCGCGGGCTCTTGGTAACCCCAGACGGGAGTCTCACTTCAACTCTCCCGCAGGTAAGACGTACCAAGTTTCGCTCCTATTTCCCCCCCCCCCCCTTTCCTTGTTATAATATTGTTATCTATATTTCCAAATATGGGTACCGATGTTTAGTTTTCGCTAACGTAAAGGAGGCCTGCCCCATCCTTATAAGTATTATTAATGAGTCTCACTTCAACTCTCCCGCAGAGCTGACCTCTTGGCCTTGACGCAAAGGGCCCGATACATGGTCTTTTTAGCGAAACACACCACCTTCTTACTCTTATCTCCCCCCCTAGTATCTTCCATGTATAATTATTAGTATTCAGCGGTATATTATATAAGTAAAGGATAATGTATCAATAAGGTTCAGAGAGGAAGGTTTATGCTCACCAGAGCTTAGCTTCATTTCACGGGGAGAGTTTCCCGTATCAGGTTGTAAAGTTTTCTTACATCAGATTAGAGTTTTCCTGTGTTGGAGATGGAGAGTTTTCTGATGTTGGATTAACACTTATATGTTGTCTGTGATCTCAAACAAGAGACATACTACTTCAGCATGAATAAATAGGATGATGTTTTCAAATATAGTTCTTGTGTTTATTATAAAAACCCCAGGTAATTATTCTGCGTTAGGACAGTAATTCCCCACACTTCCAAAAGAGTCAGCCTTACTCGGTATAATTCCACGTATCAATCACGACTACCAAGATAAATCTAATATTAATATCATTCAAACGCGCCCAGGGTTCCCAGTAACCCAGAGAACTACTCGCTTGAGCTGGTGGCAGCACTCCCCCTTAACTCATACCCTTTCCCCTTAACCTAAACTCCTACCCCTTCCCCTTAAATTCATCCCCCATTTCAGTACTCTCCGCAGCGAGAAGTGTTCATACTATAATCACATAGTGAAGTCATAAGACTAGTTTTCAAGCAGGTGCTCAAAAAAGCAGAGGCTGTATTGAACAGATTGTAAGCTTAAGGTTAATAAGTGACTATGCAGTGTATAAGAAAGCAAAATTATATGTGTTATTTATAGATTTTAGCAAAGCTTATGATGGGGTCCCCAGATCGAAGCTGATAGAGCGTCTCAAGGCATTAGGATGTGGAAAGGTTATGATCAGAGCAATACAAAGGATGTATGTGTGCACAAAGAATACTTTAAGGTCAGCAGTCCTGGATGCATCTATTGGCGTTCGCCAGGGGGCTCCATCGAGCTGTTTGTTATTTGTAATATACGTAGATCATATGGTACGCATGTTAAAGACAGTGGGAGTCGATGGTTTTCTAGGTAGTCTGCAGGCTTTGTTGTTAATGGACGACACGGTCATACTAGCTACAAGTCGAGAACTGTGTGAAAAGAAGCTCGATATTGTGTGTCAGTTTTGCAGCGAAAGTGGCATGGTAATTAATGCGAAGGAAACCAAATTTTTTGTAGTTAATGACCAGGAATGTGACAGGCGATCTTTGTCAAGTGGTGGAGTGAGTGTGGATTATGCCTCTGAATATCTGTATCTTGGTGCGTGGTTCACTGACGCGGGGAAAAGTGAGTCAGCTATGGCGCGGCACGAAACTGCATCTGAAGTAATTGTGAATAAGTTCTCAATATTTTGTGCTAGTAATACACAGATGCCGTTTATATACAAAATAATTGTATTTGATGCTGCCGTGACGACGTCATTGTTATATGGTTCCGAATCGTGGCTGACGAATAGAATGAAAGGAATAGAAAAGCAGTACAATAAACTGATTAAGTGTTTACTGGGTGTTCGAAGAAACACGAGTATAAACCTGTGTATGGTGGAGGCAGGCATCCCTCCAGTCCAGACAATAAGTGAAAAAAAAAGAGGTCTAGTTTCGTGAAGTCTAAACGTGTTCGCATAGATTTTGATGAACCATTCCACCTTGTGTACCGTATATGTAGTGAAGTGAATACGCCTGGAGCTCGATTCCTTGACAGATGTGTGGGGATTGCTAATATAAACCCATTAGAAAAAATAACAGAAGCCGTACGTGAAAAGGCACAGGGCGCAACAAAGTTAACGAACTATATTACTGATATGAACCCGTCTATGACAGTGCACCCGATATATACCAGTAAAGTGTATATTCCGGATTATAAACGTGAATCTTTCACAAGACTGCGTCTCATGTCTCACAACCTCAAAGTAGAGGTTGGGAGGTGGAGCCGTACACCGCCAGAGGAACGTGTGTGTCAGTGTGATGATAGTCAGGTGCAAACAGAGAAACACGTATTGATAGACTGCCCATTGGCTTCCCGGTGCCGTGAAAGGTTCCCAATGTTGAACTTTTCTGATATTGGCGAATTATTCAATGAAAGAACTTATTTGTGCGAGTTGTGCAATTTTGTATATGAAGTACTTCATATTTATATGTAATTTCATATGCTCCTCTCAAAGTTTATTTGTTTATTTAGTGTTATTATGGACAAAACTAAATAAGATGTTCTTTTGTATAGATTTTTGTGTGTATTGTGTTATGCTTTGTCAATAAACTACTACTACTGCTACTAGGTAGTGTTAAGTAACAGGAACTACCACGAGTACCACGTGTAGGTTTCCCAGCCTCTTGTAACTTCCTTATTTTCTTATGTTTCTTATGAGATGCAACAGTGGATATTATTGCATGCAAGCGTTCAATACTGACTAAATTGTATGTTTATGGGGGGAGGGTAAGTAAGTGAGTGGGTAGTTCTTGATCCAAATAGACAGACAGACAGTAACTTGATCCACCTATGTAAGTGTCTGCTGTGATGATCATGTGGTTACGTCTTTTTAAGTCCTGCATTTGTATGTTAAACTCATCAAACGTTAATGTGCCATAGATGTTATAGTTCCTGCCTTGTATATAACGGGTGCATATTAGTCTTTCTATTGTTACAGGTGTTGAAATGAGAGAAGAGAGAGAGAAGGTGTTTTGAAAGGATTGGATGATGGAAAATAAGAAAAGAATCAAACCACTTCCATATTCTTATTTTCCATCTTCTCATCCTTTTAAAATAGCTTCTCCCTCTCAACACCTGGACAATAGAAAGACTGATAGGCACCCATTATCTACAAGGCAGAAACTTTAACACTGATGGACAGATTCTAGTGTGATGTGTTTTTGGAAGTCTATTTGGTATGTGTGTTTGTCACACTAACAATAGTTTTTCAGTGCCTTTTCAAACTCTGCTTTTTCAAGTTCCTGGGATGCTATGTTTAAAGTTCCTTTTTTCCATCTTCCGAGTCAAAGACAGACCCAAAGTGTACATGACAGAGGGAACCGTGTGTGCAAAGTGCGATGTATATGAAGCAAAGTGACAGATGAGGCATATGTATTCTTTACAAGGCAGTGTTGCTTTTTCAAACTGTTAATATTTCTGTTCCTAGTCACAAGTTTAAGCATTTTGTGATAATGAACTAACATTTTTTTCTTTTTTGTTTTGAAATGCTATAACAATAAAGTGGAGTGAGTTGCCTGTCTATCATTAACCGAGGTAATGATAGATAACCTAGTGACTATTAATTACTCTATCAAGGCGATTCAAGGGTGATCAAAAGCCCTGAAAACAGTTTGGATCAGCCTTCATGGCAGCTTCCAGTATGATGCAGATAGACAGTACTGAGTGAATCTGATCCATTGATGTCTATATTCCTGACCTGGTGATGGGACATATTGCAAAGTGTAGCGAGCTTCCACTTCTTCCACACACAATGGCAAACTTGTGTTGCATCCACCATGTTGCGTGGATTCTGCATCCAGGCTTACTGCAACACTTCATTCATCTTGCCTTTGCCACAAGTCTCACCGCATTCCTTCCTTCAGGCTGGAAAAACAAACTTCTGATTCCTATTCCGTAAAGGGGACTTTTTCTTCCTGTAACAAGGGCTGGATTTAGTGGAGGGTCGCAGGGCAGCTGCCTGGGACTCCTGCTGAGACAAGACTATTACAGTGAGTGACCTGTGGTGCTTCCCTCTTGCTGAGCCACAGCCCAGCCCAGCCCAGGTTATTAGGCAGTGAATTCTTCCTGACGATGTTATTAAGCCGGAGACGACAAGCAACTAGTTGGTTATTCATATGAGTACACACACAAACTCTCTCTCTCTCTCTCTCTCTCTCTCTCTCTCTCTCTCTCTCTCTCTCTCTCTCTCTCTCTCTCTCTCTCTCTCTCTCTCTCTCTCTCTCTCTCTCTCTCTCTCTCTCTCTCTCTCTCTCTCTCTCTCTCTCTTTCTCTCTCTCTCTCTCTATATATATATATCTAAAGCCAGAGGAAAGAAGGAAAATGAGGAGAGATTGTACAAATTGTATAGCTTATTTCATTTAACAAGGAAAGTTCAACAACTAAGAGGACACAGCAGGAATGTTGAGCTTTACAAGAAAGGAGGAGGTAAGAATGTGATATATATACGGCGATCATAACAACTACCACAACCAGTGAGCGGGAGGGGGGCATTAGCATTGCTGGCCCCTCACACTTTTAAAAGTTTGGGGGACGGGTTATTGCTCCCCCCCCGATTTCTACGCCTATGTTCCAATGTATTCATTACTCTTACAATCCAGTACATGCTGGACATGATATTATATATAAGAAATATATCATTCACACACAAAAAAAACATGAAGGAAGAGGGAGGGAGGGAGGAGGTTGGTTAGCTAGCTTGTCTGCGAAAGCCAATGTCAGTCTGTTCAGAAAATCCGTCAATAGCAATCCATAAGACGGGGTGTTGTGGCAACCTCTGGCCGCCACAACACCCCGTCTTATGGATTGCTGTTGACGGATTTTTTTTGCGAAAGCCAATGTCAGTCAGTTCAGAAAAATCCGTCAATAGCAATCCATAAGACGGGTGTTGTGGCAACCTCTGGCCGCCACTGTCTGTCATGGATCTGTCCTCAATACGGTCTTTATGCTAATGTCTGTTATCATGTCTGTATATTAGAATATCATGTACTCTCCCTTTTCTCTGTCTGTCTTGTTCACTGTCTGTCTGTCTGATATCTACGTCTATGTCATCTGTCATCTCGTTCTTCTCTCTGCTATCGTTCTGTCTGTCTCTCTGCGCATCCTCGTCTTCATGATTCTCTTGTCTCTCTCATCTTCTGTCTGTCTGTCTCTCATCGTCTTATTTTCTCTCTTCTCTGTCTTCTCAATGAATCCTGTCTTTCTGTCTGTCTGTTTGTTCTGTTTTTCTTTCTCTGTCTCTGATTCTCTCTCTCTCTCTCTCTCTCTCTCTCTCTCTCTCTCTCTCCTCCTCCTCTCTCTCTCGTCTTCTCTCTCTTCTCTCTTCTTTCTTCTTCTTTCTCCTCTCTCTTCCTCCTTCCTCTCTCTCTGTCTGTCTTCTCTCCTGTCGTCATGTCGTCCTTCGCTCTGGTCTGTTTGTTAGTCTCCTTTGTCTGGTCTTCTCGTGTCTGTCTCTCTTCTTCTGTTCTCTCTCTTGCTCTTCTGTTTGCTCTGTCTGTCTCTCCTTCTTCTTCTCTCATCCTTCTTGTCTCTCTCATCTCTCTCTCTATGTCATTCTCTCTCTCTCTTTCTTACCGTTAGTCTGTGCTCGGTTTGGTGAAAGTCTATTCTTGGTGTACTCTCCTCTGTCTACTTACGTCTTTTCTTCTGTCTTCCACATGTCGTTCTCTTATCTATCGTCTCTTTGTATATTCAATATATTAGTCTGTACTACAATGCTAATATGATCAATATTTATACTTATCTCTCTCTTTTCTACTTTATGTCGTCTATATCTATGCTCTAATATTATAGTATCATTGATATTATATATCAATATA
This sequence comes from Chionoecetes opilio, assembly GCA_016584305.1. Taxonomy (NCBI): domain Eukaryota; kingdom Metazoa; phylum Arthropoda; class Malacostraca; order Decapoda; family Majidae; genus Chionoecetes; species Chionoecetes opilio. The sequence goes on along the minus strand of JACEEZ010005226.1, from coordinate 61,656 downwards.
TATAGATATAAATATACTGCTGGCTTATATAATATATATATTTACTAAATACTAATATATAATATATCTATTACCCTTCTTATTCTACTATTATTATATTATACTTATATATATTATATATATAATATATATTATATATATATATATATATATATATAATATATATATTATATATAAATATATATATATATATATAATATATATATATATATATATATATTATATATATATATATATATATATATATATATATTATATATATATATATATATTATAATAATATATATATATATATATATTATATATATATATATATATATGTGTGTGTGTATTCATCGAGTTATATTTTACAGGACCTGAGCTACACTCATATGGTCCCGTCTCAATATCTACATTTTATCATTCATCCTTAGTGCAGTGTTGGGGGAAGCCACCACCCCGGGAGGCGGGTCACAAACCCCCGGCTAACACCCGCTACCCATTCACTGCTGGGTGGACAGGGGCTTGGGTTTTAAGACCGCCCATCTGTCTTCGCTTCGCCCGGAGATCGAACCCGGGACTTCTGGGTTGTCAACTGAGCGTGCTACCACTACACTACGGAGTACTCTTGAAGTGAGTGTGTGTATGTGTGTGTCTGTGTGTGTATGTGTATGTGTGTGTGTGTGTGTGTGTGTCGTGTGTCTGTGTGTGTGTGTGTGTGTGTGTGTGTGTTGTGTGTTGTGTGTGTGTGTGTGTGTGTGTGTGTGTGTGTGTGTGTGGCCTCTGCCTGGCAGCAAAAGATCAGTCTTTAATCACAATATTATAGAAAAGAATGGAAAAAAATACTGATCTTGATGTGATAATTTTATTTCCTCTGTCATTTTATTAGTAATTTCATCGTTATAAGAAAATATCAATAATAATAATAATAACAATAATAATAATAATAATAACAATAATAATAATAATAATAATAATAATAGTAATAATAGTAATAATAATAATAATAACAATAACAATAATAATAATAATAATAATAATAATAATAATAATAATAATATAATAACAATAATGAAATAATATCAATGACTAAAATGTGGTTGTTATTTTCAGATGTGAGGAAAAGCTTGCGCAAGGAGTGTTAGCCTCGCGACCCTGTGACAGTGCTGATGTTGTCCATGATTTATCTACCCTGGTGACGCGAGGACCCCTTGAGGAGCCCTGGGGATGTCCTGCCGGGCTGTCACGGGCATGGCTGTAAGCAAAAGTAACGGATTAAAAATGGAAAAGCATTGATATATAAAGGAAATAGGGAAAAACTGGTTCACAAATAGGGTGGTAAATGATTGGAATGGACTCAGTCGTCAGGTGGTCAGTGCGGAGTCAATAGGGAGTTTTAAAAGGAGGCTAGACAGCGTTATGGATGGGGATGAAGGGTGGATGTAGGTAGTGTTAAAGGAGTTTTTGCGACAGTTTTAGACCGGTCTAGACTGGCTCAGGCCGGGCCGGACGATGTTTTCGCGAGGTGGGCTAGACCGGGCTGGAACGGATCAGGATGGTCCAGACTCGGGAGCTGGTCCGCCTTGGCCCGCCCTGGGGAACACTGGCGCATGCGCACTACAGTCAGCGGGGAAGACGACCAGGAGCTTCCCGTGCCGCTGATAACACCTGATGAAACTGGTAAACACCATGATGACCGACGCAACACAAAGTAATTGAACGAAAAATTACAATATTCGCAATTTGCTGGAAATAACATCTTGGGAAATGAGTGTAGATGATATGGGAAGTCAAGCAGCAGAGGATGACTGTGAAAAACATAGGCTGAACAGTACGATATATTGCAAAATCAGGCAACATTTTGTGTAGTGATCAAATTTATCACAACATTTTGCCATTCTGTTATTTTCAACGGAGTAGAAACGCCAGTCAGTAGTAACACGAATCATTAAGACCACATTAATTGCACTGGGCAAAACCTACACGATGATAGATAGGGCTAATAACACTAAACTGAAATGCCTGCTAAACACGGAAATCCCCAACTAAATCCCCGAACTAAATTGGCTCACCCCTCTTTTTTTATTTTATTCTCTTACTGTATTCTTTATAGGGACTGGCAATTAAGCGGACTTTGTGTTACCCATTTTTGTTGTGCCCTTGGCCAGTTCCTTGTGATGTAAAAAAAAAAAAAAAAAAAAAAAAAAAAAAAAGTACTGGATGCCAGTACTTAATTTGATACATGATAGTTGTATAGGATATATATAATAGCGATGCAGTAAACGTTTGACAGGACTGCCAGAGATCTTGCAATATTGTGTTGCGGGTAGAACACGAAGTAACTGATTCAAGCTGGAAAAGCGTAGCTTCAAAAAGGAAATTTGGAAAAAAACTGGTTCACAAATAGGGTGGTAAATGATTGGAATGGACTCAGTCGTCAGGTAGTTAGTACGGAGTCAATAGGGAGCTTTAAATGGAGGCTGGATAAATTTATGGATGGGGATGAAAGGTGGATGTAGGTAGTGTTAAGTAACAGGAACTACCACGTGTAGGTTTCGCGTCCTCTTGTAGCTTCCTTATTTTCTTATGCTCTTATGTACATTCTGCCTCGCCGATATAGGCCCACACAGAATGATGACCACGGTTCATCTTTCATATAACAGCTAGGAAGTTATTACGTGAGGTCAAGTTAATAACCCTTTGGTGTGTCTTGGGAGGGGGGTGTCAAGCTTGCAGGACGGTAGGACCGCCCACTCGATCCGCCAGCCAATTTGAACCACGAATGGGACGGGGCCAGTCTGGGTGTGTTTTTGCGAGCATCGCTGTTGTCTGGGCCCGCCTAGACCGTCCTAGACCGGCCTAGACCGTCCTAGACCGGCCTAGCAAACTTCGCGAAAACGCGTTAATATACTTGTTCCCACCTGGGGACAAGCAGCGTGGCGTGGCTGGGTATCTACCAATGTGGGGTTATGTGGGGGGGCACAGCTGTGTATGGGGGTGGGGGCACTATGGCAAGCGGAGCTCAGGGGCATTCTGATGCCACAAAGAGGGGTATTGGGCCATATCGTGAGTCACAGGTCCAAGCAGATTTACGGCAACCATGGCCAGTGGGGGGAGGCACCTGGGGCTCCGGATTCTAATGGCCATAGGTACACCACTGGCTATAGCCGATGTTTGGGACGTGTAAGCTACGCNAGAGAGGAGAGGGGAGGAGAGAGAGAGAGAGAGAGAGAGAGAGAGATCCCGACAAGATTCCAAAACGCATCACTCCCCCACCATGAATATCCCTCAGGTATCCACTCAGACTGTAAAGAAAAAAGAAAATGAAATGAGGACGTTTTCTTTTCTCTCCTTTTCCATTTGTATTCCTTCTCTTTTTCCTTTTTCTTCAGCTGCTCCCCCTCTATCATCTCCTTTTGATCCTCCATCTCCTCGATCTCCTCGTATTTCTCCTTCACTCCCTCGTCATCTATCATTTTCTTTTATTCCCTTTACAGTGATCTTCTACCTTTCTAGTTTTCGATATCATTTTTTACTTCATCAACTTCTGTCTTCTTCCATTTCCCTCCATCAACATATTATTATTTTCCTTATTTCCCTCCAACTTATCAAAAGTTTCAATTCATGTTCATATCCAGGTAATAAGCAAAATGCGAGCACCAAAAAACTATCAATCATTTACCACGTCACGCTCTATCTTTAATAAGTTTCTAACAAGTTTAAAACGCCTCTATCAATTTTCTCTTTTTTTACGTGTCCATAAAGAAACGATATTAATCTGATTCCGTTTCGCTTGCATATTATCTTCCCTCCCTGCCTGTCAGACTGCCTGCCTGCCTGTCTATCTATATATTTTTCTGCTTTCCTGCCTTGCCTGTCTGCCTGTCTGTTTAATCACTTTTCCTAAATAATCTCGAAAATGCCTCGAGCTCAGGGGGGATACTGAAATTTGGAGAAAGTTTTGTTATTTCATTTTTCGTTGGGTGCGTGTGTCAGAGAGAGAGAGAGAGAGAGAGAGAGAGAGAGAGAGAGAGAGAGAGAGAGAGAGAGAGGAGAGAGAGAGAGAGAGAGAGAGAGAGAGAGGAGAGAGAGAGAGAGAGAGAGAGAGAGAGCGAGAGAGAGAGAGAGAGAGAGAGAGAGAGAGAGAGAGAGAGAGAGAGAGAGAGAGAAAGAGAGAGGAGAGAGAGAGAGAGAGAGAGAAGAGAGAGAGAGAGAGAGAGAGAGAGAGAGAGAGGAGAGAGAGAGAGAGAGAGAGAGAGAGAGAGAGAGAGAGAGAGAGAGAGAGAGAGGAGAGAGAGAGAGAGAGAGAGAGAGAGAGGAGAGAGAGAGAGAGAGAGAGAGAGAGAGGGAGAGAGAGAGAGAGAGAGAGAAAAAAAAAAAAAAGTTAAATTTAAAGAAAAAAGTCATCAGAATGTAAAGATGAAAACTCAGTTAAATGAATCCTTTTTTCCTTTCGGATTTTTTAGTTTATGCATAACTAATATATATGAAAGTTTGAGAGACTTACTGGTTCAGATTAACTGCAAGACATGTTTCGTATTGGAATGAAGCTGTGTGTGTGTGTGTGTGTGTGTGTGTGTGTGTGTGTGTGTGTGTGTGTGTGTGTGTGTGTGTGTGTGTGTGTGTGTGTGTGTGTGTGTGTGTGTGTGTGTGTGTGTGTGTGTGTGTGTGTGTGTGTGTGTGTGTGTGTGTGTACGTGTGTATTTTATAGCCAGGGTTGTGTCCAGGTAAGATAACAAACCCCAAGACGACAAATCATCTGCAAGACCCAAGACCCAATAGTTATAACGACACCAGATAAACACACTACACATATATCTTAACGTAACAAGTCCTTCACACCTTGTAGCCTCAAAAGCATTGCAATGACACAATCATCTACGCGTTGGAGTCACAAAATGGACGTGTAAATCATCAGTGAGGGAATTTAAATCATTTAAGTCCACAACTATGCAAGTCAGGCACCCCCCCCAATTTAGTTCGGGAGGTGTCTGTTTACTCTTCTTTTGAAAAGATTTAAGTCATAGGAAAGTGGAAAAATAGAAACAGGAAGAGAGTTCCAGAGTTTACCAGTGAAAGGGATGAAAAAGTAAAGATACTGATTAACTCTTACATTAGGAAGATGGACAGAATAGGGATGAGAAAGAGTAGAAAGTCTTGTGCAGCGAGGCCGTGGGAGGGGGGGAAGCATGCAGTTAGCAAGTTCAGAAGAGCAGTGAGCATGAAAATAACGGTAGAAGAGAGCAAGAGAAGCAACATTGCGGCGGTGATTTAAAGATTGAAGACAGTCAGTCAGAGGAGAGGAGTTGATGAGACGAAAAGCTTTTGACTCAACCCTGTTTATTAGGAGAGCTGTATGAGTGGATCCTCCCCAAACATGTGAGACAGACTCCATACATGGGCGGATAAGGCCCCTGTAGAGAGCAAGCAATTGAGAGGGAGAAAAAAAAAGAACGCAGACGCCACAGGACACCTAACTTCTTAGAAGCTGTTTTAGCAAGAGATGAGATGTGAGATATCCAGTTCAGATTTTTAGTAAAGGATAGTCCTAGAATGTTCATTGTAGAAGGAGACAGTTGAGTGCCATAGAAGAAGAGGAGATAGTTATCTGGTAGGTTTTGTCGAGTAGATAGGTGAAGAAATTGGGTTTTAGAGGCATTGAACAAAACAAGGTTTGCTTAGCCCCAATCAGAAATTATAGAAAGATCAGAAGTTAGGCGCTCGGTGGCATCTCTCCGTGAATCACTTAGTTCCTGTTGAGTTGGACGTCTAATAAACGACGTTGAAAAATGCAGGAAAGAATCATCAGCGTAGGAGTGGATAGGGCTTTAAGTTAGACTTAGAAGATCATTAATGAATAATAGAAAGAGCGTGGGTGATAGGACAGAACCCTGGGGAACACCACTATTAATAGATTTAGGAGAAGAGCAATGTCCGTTTACAGTAGCTGCAATAGAACGGTTTGAAAGGAAACTTAAGATGAAGGTACAGAGAGAAGGATAGAAACCGAATGAGGGTAGTTTGGAAATCAAAGATTTGTGCCAGACTCTATCAAAAGCTTTTGATATGTCCAGGGCAACAGCAAAAGTTTCACCGAAACCCCTAAAGGAGGATGACCAAGATTCAGTTAGAAAAGGTAGAAGATCGCCAGTAGATCGCCCTGTACGGAAACCGTACTGACGATCAGATAGAAGATTGTGAGCAGATAGATGCTTAAGAATCTTCTTATTAAGTATAGATTCAAAAACTTTAGAAAGGCAGGAAGTCAAAGCTATAGGACGGTAGTTTGAAGGATTAGAACGGTCACCCTTCTTAGAAACAGGTTGGATGTGAGCAAACTTCCAGCAAGAAGGAAAGGTGGAAGTAGATAGACAAAGACGGAAAAGTTTGACCAGGCAGGGTGCAAGCACAGAAGCATAATTTGTTTGAACAATAGGAGGGACTCCGTCAGGACCGTAAGCCTTCCGAGGATCTAGGCCAGAAAGGGCAAATTAAACCTCATTCCGAAGGATCTTAATGACAGGCATAATATAGTCAGAGGGTTGAGAAGGAGGAACTTCATCAACCAGAGTGGAATTTTTAGCAAAGGTTTGAGCGAAGAGTTCAGCTTTATAAGTAGATGAGACAGCTGTGGAGCCATCTGGGTGAAGCATAGGAGGGAAAGATGACACACACACACACACACACACACACACAACACACACACACACACACACACACACACCACACACACACACACACACCACACACACACACACACACACACACACACACACACACACACACACACACACACACACACACACACACACACACACACACACACACACACACACACACACACACACACACAACACACACACACACACACACACACACACACACACACACACACACACACACACACACACACACACACACACACACACACACACACACACACACACACACACACACACACACACACACACACACCACACACACACACACACCACACACACACACACACACACACACACACACACACACACACACACACACACACACACACAACACCACACACACACACACACACACACACACACACACACACACACACACACACGTGGTTCCTGTGGTGAATAGTTTCAGGCAACAGTTGATGACCGTGGCCACGCTGATGCGCCGCCACTAATATAACCCGTCTGCTCGTCTCTTCGCCATCTGGTCTATGATGCTGTTGCTGGCAGCGCAGAGGTGGTAATGAGGCCAGCTTGGGTTGATCGGGTATGTTTCCGTAGGAACTTGTCTAGGTGGTTCTTGAAACGTTCAAGGTTATGTTCCGTTGAGTCACGCAGGTGTCTGGGCAGTGCATTGAAGAGGTGTGGCCCTCTTATAGCGAAAGCGTTTTCTTTGAGCGTCTTGACTCTTGTACTTGCTCTGGGGTATATCCTTTCAATATGGCAGAGCAGACCCCGTCGTGGGTGATTGCTAGACCGTACATTCAAGTTATTTACAGATTTTCCGGTCAATATTTTGTAGATGTATAATATAGCGTACCTTTCTCTACGCCTTTCTAGTGAGTAAAGGTCGAGTTCACGTAATCTTTCCCAGTAGTCCAAATGTCGGACGTCAAATATTCTATCGGTGAAAGATCGTTGTACTGCTTCAAGTGACTGCTTCTCTCTTGCTCGCCATGGACTCCACAGCTGACAACAATACTCCAACAACGGTATCACGAGTGACTTGTATAATGTCAGCATAGGAAGCCTTTCACGTGTCCGGAAAGTGTGAAGGATCCAGCCAGCCTGGCTTCGTGCCTTCTTTACCACATTTTGTATATGTTGGATAAAGTTTCCGTCACAGCTGAGGGTAATTCCTAGGTCTCTTATATGCTCCTTGGTGTCTATATGTGAACCGTCCCGGTGCTGCAAACGTGTGTGCATTGTAATTAATTCCCCCTGAACTGTAATGTATATGCTCAAATTTGTTGTCATTGAAGGACATGTTATTTTGCTCTGCCCACGAGTAAAGTGATGCCAGATCAGTTTGTAGTTGTTCGGCATCAGATACTGAAGAAACTTCCTTCAGTACCCTGGTGTCATCAGCAAAAGAAGCTACAGACGAGTGTAAGACGTGTCTGTTATGTCGGAGATGTGGATCAAAAATAGCAGAGGTCCAAGGACCGATCCCTGTGGCACTCCACTGTTGACCACTGACGACTGAGACACTGCACCGCCAGCCGCTACACACTGCTCCCTGTCAGTAAGGAACGAGTGCAGCCAATCCCGAGCTTTCCAGTAATGCCCATTTGTCGTATCTTGTGTAGTAAAATGCCGTGGTCTACCTTGTCAAAGGCTTTTGCAAAATCAAGATAGACCACATCAACATTTTTGTTATATTCCAGTTTTTTCTAAAATTGTTTCATAGTGGGCGAGCAGTTGGGAGAGGCATGAACGCCCAACGCGAAAGCCATGTTGGTCTTGGTTCATTTTGTTAGAGATATTGAGCCATGTTCTTAACTATTATTCTCTCCAAGACTTTAATAATGTGGGAGGTTAAGGCAACTGGTCGATAATTTTTTGCTTCTGTCTTCGACCCTCCCTTGTGGATTGGTGTGATGTTGGCACTTTTTAATTGCTTTGGTATTATTCCGGATTCTAATGAAGTTCTATAAAGAGAGAGCAAAGGAACGCTCAGCTCTTTAGCACAACGTTTAAGGAGCACAGCAGGGAAGTGGTCGGGTCCAGCTGCCGAGTTAGTAGTCAACTCTTTAATTGCTCTTCTTGATGTCTCTGCTTAAAGTTATGTCCGTCAGTTTTGATGTGCAGTCAGTACCTTGGCGAAAAAAGGTCCATAGGTGAGTTGATTATTTTGTCTTTCACGGGGTTGCTGAAGACACTTTTGTACTGGAGCAGTAGTTCTTCAACAATCTCCTTGGGTCATTTATGGTTCTGCCGTCTGAGTCAGTCAGTGGGCCAACACTCGCTCTCATTACTGACTTGTTTGCGGCATACTTGTAAAAGTATTTGGGATTGATTTTAATACATGCCACAGCTTGTATTTCTTTCCGGTCATCTTCTAATTTAACTGATCTTTTAAGTTTTTCTTCTATAATGGTAATTTTGTTTTCAGTTTGTGTTAGTATTTCACTGTTGTTGGTGTTCTTGAGTTTTTTTCTTAGTTTTGTTCTCTTTCGCATCAGAACTTTTCGGTCCCTTGGTATGTTACCCTTATAAGGAGGGGTCTTATTAGACGATCTCCTCAACGGTACATATTTCTCTGATATTTCCAAGCATTTCGTCGTCAGTATGTCGTATTTGACCTCAGAGTCGCAGTCTTTCATGAGTGAGTCCCATTTTACTTCACCAAGGTCTCTCCTTAAACTTTCCCAGCAGACTGACTCGCTGTGAAAATTTATTCGGCTGAAATTTGGTGCTTGTTGTGCTGCACTGGGAATTCTAGGTTGCATATTTGTAGATACGCTGGTCGTCAGGGTTATGATGTTATGATCTGAGAGATTAGTTTTGTTTACAGTAATATTATGTAGTAGGTCATCATTGTTTGTCATCACAATGTCCAGTATGTTGTCACCTCTTGTGGGAGTGTTGATGACTTGTTGTAAACAGAAATCCTCCGCAAAGTTCAAGACAGCTTCTGCCTGAGTCCGCATGTCCCCTTCCCCTCCATATACACTCTCCAACTCCCAGTCTATGAGCGGGAAGTTTAGATCACCAGTGAGCATAATGGTAGGCATGGGTGGTGGTAGTGAGTTAATTACTTCTCTAATCTTTGTTAGTTGGTCATTAAATTTATTTGTTGGGCACGCTGGTGGCCTGTATATATTTATATATACCCAATCAAGGTCTTTAATGCATAGTACCAGGGATTCTGTGTACAAGTTTGATTCTGAGTGGAGAACTTGTGTCCTAGCTGCAAAGTGGTCATCCACGTAGGTGATGACACCGCCTTTTTTCTTTTGTTTTGGTCTGTCCGTTCTATATGGTACAAAGTTTGGTATTTTTATTTCAGCTTCTCTGATTTCTTCTGTTAGGTGTGTTTCTGTTAGGGAGATTATACAGGCATTTTCAGTTTGTGCCATTTCTGTGATTAATTTTATTTTGCCTCTAAATTTGTATGGTAATAGGCCAGCAATATTTAGAGTGATTATTTTATAAAGGCTGTCGGCATTGCTGCCACCTGTTGTTGCTGCACACACACACACACACACACACACACACACAGAGAGCTTCAGTTAAATACGAGACATGTCTTGAAGTCAACCTAATAAAGAAAGTCTCTCACACTTTGATACCAATAAGTTATGTATAAACTGAAAATTCCGAAATGAAAAAGCAGAGATATTTTTAATTTTTTCAGGTAGCTACACACACACGTTCAGGTAGTGGTGGTGGTGGTGGTGGTGGTGGTGGTGAGTCAGAGGGGTCACCGGGGACACATTATGAGTGCTACAACAGAGGGCGCAAGCATGACGTGACTCGATCCACTAACAAGTCAATGTGTGTCAATAAGGCTCTTGCACCAATAAGCGATCTTGATAATAGTGGTGATAAAAGCCAGGAACTGGAGTTTTCAGGCGAAAGGACTTAGTGGATGACATCAAAACGAAAATGATGATGATGATGACAAAAGGGACGAAGACGAAGAAGCAAATAACGAAAAATAATAGTACGACGAAAAAGATGATTATGAGGACAATAATATGATGATGGAGGAGGTGGAGGAGCAGCAACAAAGGAGGAGGAGGAGGCAGAATGTTACAGCGACGCTGGATGAGGGAGGTAGGGCAAGTAGGTAGGAGTGTTGGTAGGTAGTGGTTGGTAGGCCCAGGTTTCCTCATACATACCCCTGATGCCCCCTTTGCCCCCCACCCCCACCCCTCCCACCCACCCCCCGCCTGGTGCTATAAGGTTATTAACACGTTCATGACACACACACACACACACACACACACACACACACACACACACACACACACACACACACACACACAAACGCTCAATACATAATTACGGCAACACATTACAACACAACGAGCCTGGCACACGACACACCCGAGACATAGCGGCGGCTTTATAACACTTAACAACTCACCCACAACACCGGGACAAGAGCGCCTCCTCCCTGAATACACAAACCATCGAAATAACGCTGATGTTTACAATAAGAAATGGGTGAGGTCGATCGGTAAGGAAGACACTCCATTAACACCACCATCACCATAAACCCTCGAGAGTTGCCATATTACGATGTCACTTCAGCATTTGCGATAAATATGTAGAAGAAAATATATGTAAGTTCATCTACAATATTTCCCTCATGTATAAAAATTATATTGTTTTATAATTTTAATATTAAGTTCATTTGCTCTTTTTTTAGGTACGTATATTATGTTTATTTGTTGCTGTCTATGCCTTCGGTCGAACTCAAATTATTATTATCATTATTATTATCATTATTATTATTATTATCATTATTATTATTATTATTAGTAGTAGTAGTAGTATTAGCATTATCAATACCCAAGCTTTACTTTGGTATGGACGTGGATGAAGGTAGTTTTGGCGGTAAGGCGATGGTTTGCATGATTATCACTATGCATATAATTGCTTAACTGCTTTGATTAGATTAATAGATTTTGGTTGTTTACGCAACTATGAATACCAGGTGTTATTCAGTCGTAATCAGTCCTTCTCTTATTGTAACTGATATTGACGGGGCCAACCAACTGACTTCACCGAATATTCTCCTTAATTAAAGATGTTAATTATTTCTGCCAGTGATCAACTGTAATTCAAGAATTCTATTTAGGAAAGGAAATAGTTAGGAAATTATATATATTGCCTTACTGAGCAAAAGCATAACTACTTAAAACTATTTTTTTCACTTTTTTCACTTCTGTCAGTTTTTAATTATATTTATATTCTTCTTTCTTTTCTTTTTTCTTCCTTTTTCTATTTCAATTTTTTCATTATTTTTCAGCTTTTCTATTTTTCACTTCAAGCAGCTACTCTTATCATAATGGTTGTTGCTGGTGCTATTAATGGTACTGATAATAATGCTAATGACAATATCAATAATGATGATAATAATAATGATAATAATAATAATAATAACAAACATAATAATGATAGTGGTAGCAATAATAATAATATAATAGCAAAATTAAAAATTAAAACGATAATAATAATGAAAATAATTTTGCTGCCGCTGCTGCTTCCTCTGCTAAAGTGAAGCCATTAATAAATGCATTAAATGGTCAAGGAAATCACTAAAATTCACATCCACCTTCGAATTTCCATTAGGAAGCCAACAAGACCAAAGGAGGAGACTCTAGAACTAGCATATATTTTCTTCTTCTTTCCTCGTCTGCTTTTTCATAGTCTTAAGAAAAAAATATATATACATAAGCTACTGCATGTATATTATATTTGCTCCTCAGATGACACATGCATATATTAATACGGAAAAACACACACACACACACACACACCCCACACACACCACACACACACACACACCCACACACACCACACACACACACACACACACACCACACACACACACACACACAACACACACACACACACCCCACACACACACACACACACACAACCACACACACACACACACACACACACACACACACACACACACACACACACACACACACACACACACACACACACACACACACACACACACACACACACACACACACACACACACACACACACACACACACAGTTGAGCTGCGAAAGCGAATGGACCCTTGATCGCTTCAATACCTATCGCCAATCAATCAACCATGGACTCCACTACACTGAAAGTGCTGCTGGACTCTCAAAATCAAGCTTTTAGAAGTGCCTTGGATGTTGTTGTTGATCAGTTTACGTCTAAAATTACTGCCCTAGAAACAAGGATAAGTGAATTGAAGAGAAGTCTGGAGTTCATTCAGGCTAAAGTAACTAATTTACAAGGAGAGCTGAGGACAGTTCGGAAGTCAGATGATGATAAGCAAACAACAATCCAAAACCTTAATGTACGTGTTGAAGAACTAGTGTAACGTACTAACTATCAAGAAGAGTACAGTCGGCGAAAAAATTTACGTACCAGTGGCATGAACGAATTAGAAAATGGAGAAACATGGGAACAAACTGCCAAACAAACGCAGAACCATGGGAACAAACTGCCAAACAAACGCAGAACCATGGGAACAAACTGCCAAACAAACGCAGAACCATAGGAACAAACTGCAAACACACGTTCCTCCTGCTGCGACATCAGACAGTGGTGAACCCTCATGTGGTGCTGGATACGTGTCGCCTGGGACTGCCGAGGCTTCGAGTGGAGCTTCTGCTGGTGCCGGAGATACGGCGCGTGCTGCTGCTGGTGCTGGTTCCCGCGACACGACCCAGAGCAGTTTTGGTGGTGCAGCTGGTGGCGATGTAGTGACCACTGACACAGGTGCGCTGGGTAGCACTCCACATGGTCAAGTAAGACCCAAAATGGATCTCAGAGAACGTAAGAAGAAGTAAGCACTAAATATATTTCATATTGAACATAATTCAACAAAACTAAGCATGCCACTTAACATCAATTCTTCTGAACTACCTTTGCGTACATAACAATGATGATATAATTACTCTACGTAACTCTAACAGTCGATGTCAGTGAACAAGATCCATTTGAACCATTTACGCCCTGTACTAGATGTACAAATATAAACGTGATTTAGATGTTACTCAGTCATGCTTACGATCAAGGTACTTAAATGTTCCCAAATCAAATTACATAGTTCTTGATTACTTTTCTTCTATTATTGCAGATAGTAATACAACTACAACACTTTTTAATATGAACATACGTTCTATACCAACCAATATCAAATCCTTTGTCGACTTCTGATTTTAGTTAATGCATGTGTAAATCTTAATGTTATAGGTTGACAGAAACTAGTTTAGACCATGACCTTATTCCATTATATCCAGTTAGCCGGTCTACAATATGTTCACCCGAAAAATGTAGAAACAGAATGGAATGGCGAGGTGGCCGTAGCCATCGAATATTTCTAGTGTCTATATAAAAAATTTTTTCTAGCATGGTCTGGGATTTTTCCTTCTGTTGGCCTTACATAGTAGGGTACGCCGTAGGTCCAATGAAAAGTGAAATATAGAGTATTCAGATTTGGCAGGGTGTGTTTTTCTTATTTTTATAAATTGAGTTTAAGGCGTGGTTTGTCCGCTTCACTTTTTTGGTTTGAGCACTTCTTGCTATGCAAGTGTGTGAATGGACCATTTTATATTATATGCAAAAACATAGCTCGCCCCGCCTAAAGTAACGGATTCATTCATCACCAGGGTACAAAATAGTTGGATTGGGTTACGATGGGAGTTGTCAGTCAGTTATCACTCCTAACATATATATTAACTTGGCATAAACTATTACTAGTGAAATACACCTAATTATCAAACAAGGTCACACGTATTTATAAATTCCATACAGGAGTAATGTGCATGTAATAACATCAAAAGAATCAGTGTATTTGTAGAAACATGTTATAAACAAATAATTATAATCTATGTAATGAATATATAATTATATATGTTTATCTTTCCTCCTCTGTTTTCACCGTGCGACCATGAACACCTTGCATTCCAAAGTAGTCACAGGACAAATGCCTAGTTGTCACAGCAAAAGTATAGGATCAACAAGAAGTGGATAAGAAGCCAGAATCACGAGGAGAAGGGGGACGAAGCCCTCGGACATCGACGCTATCAACACGCACCTCTCCACTCGCCCCCGTCCGACACTCCTGGCTGTGTCAAGGACATTCATTGTACTTGGTTTGTAATCTCTACGCTCCTTACTGGACTCTAAATACAATGTGTACAACTGGAAGTACCAATTTAACTCATTACCAGATAAGTCGCATCACACTCTACAAATTATCAGACTTATGGAGAAGGACAAGACCAGGGCGATGGTGCCCGACAGATATGAGAAACTGCACCCAAGGTCTTGATTCAGGGACGGAGCATGTGTCAGTGACAGAGGAGCCATCTGGAAGTACCTTTGCACTTTGTACCAGAGGACCCTAGGTGCACCACCTGAGAAGCCTGCGTTTCAAGGTGGACTCAGGCTACTCTATGATCTTGCTGGTGACATACGACACCACCGACTCACTGATCGTACGCAAGGTGACTCAACCTAGGGCCAAAAACGAGGTGGCAGGGGTGGTACTCACGACCATTGGAGAAATGCTTGGGACGCAAGGTCTTCTGGAGTATTGTTGCGTGTTGCCCACCACCCCCCGAGTTGCGCCTGCGCCGACCTTATCACCCAGCATTCGACGGGCCTACGTCATCTAACACTGGCTTCAACGGGCCAGTGTGCAGTCTGCTGTCCAGCGTGAATGAGATGCAGTAGAACGCAGTAGAGTTCAGGAGGAGTGCAGGCGCTGGGTTGAAGATCTCACACGGCGATACCGGAGTATATCTGGTAACAATGTCCACTGACAGCAGAGTCTCCTACCAGCGGTCCAGGCTTGATGAAGCGGGGGCGTTCTCCGCCCGCGGCTGCAGGGATCAAGTGTGGCAAGGTGTCCACTCCAGGCATGCTCACCACAGCCCAGTCGCTCTGGTGTGTACATGTGGACCAGAAAGCATGGACTGACGGCAAAGTGAAAAATGGACACACCCTGGAAATCCGTAAGTCAAGTAACTGCCTGCAGGTTTGTACTTCAAACTCTACTACGACATCAATGTTCACCACAGGACTAGAGGACGGCCCCAAGCACATCTCATGCAGTCACAGTTGATGAGTCGCAGCTCAAGAAGTCCAAACCGCTGTGACCTTCTACGTGCGGACAGGAGCATGGTCGTACACTCAGATGTGTCTTCCTTCTCGCTGAGGCGAGCGACGAGTCAGAGTGAGGACAGATCGCAGGTTCGTCCGGAGCCCAGATTTTAAGCTGAGGGCTGGCGAGGAGTATGGGACACCACAGTGTAGGACCTCCTCGCATCCACAACCAAGTGAACTTGTCAGCCACCAGCTTGCAGGACACTGATCAGCTAGCAGCCTGGCCAGGTGCACGAGCCGGCATTCACCTGTTCACTCTCCGGGGATCAGATCCAGAGATCATGGTCAAGCCGTACGAGTTCCGGAGTTCTCTATCCGACTGGCAGAGATCGGATACAGACTAGACACCAGAAAGAGTCGGTGAAAGCAGGTGAAAGAGGCTGCGGCAGCAGTGGTGAGGACAGCAGCAGGCCAGAGACGGGTTCATCCGGGGCGGGCCCACCACGGGGAGACCATGCCCTGCTTCAGGATCAACAGAAGGACATGAAAGGGAACATATGTTTCTAGGCCAACGTAGAGGCTGTGACACTGGTGATCTAGTGACTAGATGAACCGAATCAGATCAGGAAAGAGCTTACCACGGCTAGTCATTTGGAACTCATATTGGTGCATGATGCAATACACAGGACCAAACCGACACACTGCGTATCATTTAAGCATTACTTCGATAAGAGGGTGACAATATAAAGTGCGATTTGCACTAGTAGAAATTGCTCCAAATGCAAAAAAGGAACGAGCAACAATCGTCCGAGAATTGTCATTTACATACGAACAATTGGCATGCCACAAAGTTGTAGTGCACCAAAGAATTTTTAGTTATACAGCGTATACACCTATTACATAGTGCTTAGGTTGTCACATATATAACCCACGCAGACAAAAAGAAAATATATATATACATATATATATATATACACACGTATATCTATATACATTATTTGTATATATACGTACTATATATATATATTATACTATATATATATATATATAATATATATAATATATGTACTTAATATATATATACATACACTACGTATATATTATATATAGTAGTACTTATATATATGATTACTATACATATATACCCAGTGGTAGATATATATATATAATATATAATATATATATATATATATATATATATATATATAATATATATATATAACAACACGTATATATATATATATATAAACACGATAATATATATATATATATATATACACACGTATTATATAGATATATAGAGATATATAATATATATATATAATAGGATATATATAGATATATATGAGTATACACACGGATATACATATACATATAGTATAATATATATATATATATATATGATATATATATATATTATATATTACCATATTATATACACACGGATATTAATATATATATATATATATACACACCGTATATATATTATATATATACAACACGTATATTATATATTATACCCACGTATATATATATATATACACCCCACGTAGTATAGATATATAATATATATAAATATATATACACACGGATATATAAGAATAGATATATATATTATCTATATAATATTATATATATATATATATATAGTTATATATATATATATATATCTAGACACTATAGATATATATATCTATATATATATATATAGTATATATATATATACTAATAATATTATATATCTATATATATATATATATATTATATATATTATATATATATATATACACACGTATATATATATTATATATATAGATACCACCACGGTGGGGGTTTATATAATATATATATAATATACAGACGTTTTATATTATATATAATATACGTTATATATACACACGTATAAGTACTATTATATATATATATACACGTATATATAATTATACCACACGTTAGTATTATATATATATACACACGTATATAGTATATATATACACACGTATAAATATATATATAGTATATATATGATTATATATATATAATATAAAGACTATATATATATATATATATTACACACGTATATATATACTATATATATATACACCACGTAGTATTATATATATTATATATTATATATATATATATCATATCTATATATATATATATATATATATAACACCACGATCTATATATAACTAGCCGCAAAAGCGCCCTCGGGCGGGACTTTTTGGCTAGCTCCTGCGGAGGGCTATTGGTGGGCCTTTGGCCCCACCACTGTGTTTGGTGAGGCCTTCGGCCCTACCAAACACGGACTCTCCAGAAGCCCCTTCAATTTCCCTGGAAAATCATGGATGTAGAAATGTATGTATCCCCCCACCCAGTGTTTTCTTGATTTCTGTTCTTATCTATTTTCTAGTATGTTTATCTTTGATTTGTTCGTTAATCTGTCTCTTGTTCTTATTGCCTTTTCAAAAAGTCTGATATTTATTGGTTCTAATTTAGCAAGGTTATGCATTTGTTCAGTATTAATATTGTATGGGTATTTTTCTTCTAGAGCAAAGCGAAGAGCCTTGTTTTGAATTATTTGAAGTTTGAGCAAGTTCGTTCTTGAAAATGTGAGCAATGGGTACGGTGGATATTCTAGTATTGGTATTATTAAGGCCTTAACTAGATGTACTTGTATATCTTTTGGAAGGCTATTAAATCTTTTGATCATGTTCAATGCATGGTTTGCTTTATTGGTGGTGTGTTTGACGTGTGGAAGAATTCCTCTGGTGTTTATCTTTAATCCTAAAATCTCTCCCTGCCTAGAGTAGGGAATGATGTTTCCTGCTATTGAGACCGGATGTGTTTTCCTAGCTGTTAAAGGAATTATCTTAAATTTAGTGGTGTTTGTTTGAATTTTCCATTTTTTCTCATAATTGTTTAGTGTTGTTATTTCTGTTTCTACTTTCTTCGCCATCATTCTTTTCGACTTGCTTTGATGTGTGATGATTTGTGTTATATCATCAGCATACATGATGTTAAGGCATCCATATGAAGATGTGGGGATATCTGATGTGTATATTGTATAGAGTGTTGGAGAGAGCGCACTTCCTTGCGGAACACCGCTCCTTATTTAAAAATGTAGTCCTTGGTACCCATTCATTGTGATATTTGCTGTTCTTCTATCAAGGAATGTACATAATAGTCTCGAAATTATGTCTGGCATATTTAGTGATAAAATTTTGTACTTCAGGCCTTCATGCCATACCTTATCGAATGCTTTAGATACGTCACGAAGTACTATGTAACATTGATTTTTTCTTGTTAGGGAGTGTGCTTTTTTCTCAAGTGTTATGGCAATGGCAGAGTCAGTGCCCCTTGAGTTTCTGAATCCGTGATGAGTGTCGGGTAATTTATTGTTTATTTCTAAATAATTCTTTAGTCTGTGGTTTATTAATTTTTCGAAATTTTTCCTGGAACCTCTAGTAAAGATATGGGTACAGTGCACTGTACATAAAAGAGATTAAACCCAAGCTTAACGTACAGGCAAGCGACCTACAAGCTCTACCCAGCATGAAAAGAACAAAAGCAAATAACAGCCTACTCACAGAGAAGCAAAGCGAGGACCAAACAACCAATAAGCGTCTCCCACTCACGAAGACGAGAAACAGAAGCTATCTACCAATCAACGACGCTAATAGGCTGCGTGGCAGGCAGACTTCAGCTATAAATAGCGCTTCACCTCGCATCTAAATCATGCTCACCTCTACACCTGAGGAGAAAACATCTTCCACATGCTGCTGAAGAAGGGTTCTTAGACCCGAAATCGCGATACAGCAAACATGACAAGCTATGGCGAAGTCATAAAAGTGATTACAAAAGAGAATAAGACACTCTTAAGACAAAGAGAAAATATCTTTAAAAAGATAATAAACGCTGAACTACCTATCACTTTTAACGAGATCTGTCTCAGAGAAAATCTCCTGCCCGTATATACTCTCTCTCTCTCTCTCTCTCTCTCTCTCTCTCTCTCCTCTCTCTCCTCTCTCTCTCTCCTCTCTCTCTCTCTCTCTCTCTCTTCTCTCTCCTCTCGCTCTCGCTCTCTCGCTCTCGCTCTCTTGCTCTCGCTCTCTCGCTCTCGCTCTCGCTCTCTCTCTCTCTCTCTCTCTCTCTCTCTCTCTCTCTCTCTCTCTCTCTCTCTCTCTCTCTCTCTCTCTCTCTCTCTCTCTCTCTCTCTTATAATATATATATATATATATATAATATATATATATATATATATATTTACTCATATAAATTCCATCCTTCAGGTTTGGGAAAAGGGAACATTTTTACATGTCCTGATCTCAAGCAGGGATATCATCAGATACCCCTTGCTGAAGACAGTAAGGCGTTGACGGGCCTCATTGCCCCAGGGGGATATTGGGAACATAATGTGTTACCCATGGGTCTTAAAGACTCATCGGCCGCATTTAGCAGAATTATCACACACGTGCTCGTAGGATAATTGGGTAATGACACCCATGTCTATATGGATTATATTATTATCCAGGGGGAAGATATGCAGGAACAGATAAAAAATTGAGAAATTGTACTCACAAGATTTCTAGAATCAACATTAACTTTAAAACTAGAAAAATGTATATTTTTCAAACCTAGTGTTAAATATTTAGGGCACATAATCCCAGATGAGGGATTAAGACCTCAGGCTGAAAAAAGTTGCAGTGATTAAAAACATGAAATTACCGAAGACAGTAAAAGAATTTCAGTGATTTTTAGGAATATCAAGGGAATTACTACCTCAAATTACTACCGTAAGTTTATTTACGGGTACGCCGATATAGCGTCTCCATTACATAAACTTACCGGAGGCAAGACAATAGAAAAAAATCACATAATGAAATTCAGTGGACGCAGGAAGCTAAAGACTTACAGATAGGTAAGGACTTACCTATACAAAACCCATCGGCTATCTCATCTCGACACAATCCCCAGCTAGTCAACTAACTAGGATACTTATCGGTGGATAGTAGGGTTGAATTACGTAGGCTTGATTAATACTGCATGTATTGTGATCCGAAGTGATCAACGTGATCGAGGCCGCTCGTGAAGGGCTGGAGGCGGTGTTATTGTTATGGGCGTCAGGAGGTTTTCACACCTAGTTATCTTGAAGCGGCGGATATAATCACTTGTGTCGTATTTTAACACGTCCTATTGTGTTTTAACACTATGGGCAAAGAGTCTATATACAATTCTCTCATATATACAAATCCACGTATATATTTAATAAGAGATGTTATCCTCACGGAGGTCTGGAAGTGTACTTATATATACCAGCACGTATATGTTTAATAAGAGATGTTATCCTTACGGAGGTCTGTAAGTGTACTGACTCCCCGGTGGGCGGCCAGAGACCGCTACAAAAACCCAGCCACGTGTACAATTCCCGGTGGTTTGGATCTAATGGGCGGTGGCCAATCACCGGCTGCCCCAACCAAGGTGCTAAATATTTGAGGTGCAAATGCTTAATATTACTGGGAATGTTAATTTATATCATCCCAGTATATATCATTTACTCAAATTACCTTAACTAATACCCACCACCACTACAACTATATATACACATCCCTACGCACCCCCTTTGATGAGCGGACAATACATCCCTCACAAGGGGAGGAAACAAACCACCCCTCTACCAATTATTAGGAGGGTCAATCAATCAATCATTGGGGGCATATGCCGGGGGGCGCGTCGCCACGCCCACCCTACGACGCCACTCCCGGGGGTTACCACGCGTGAATTCCCATGCAGGCTCCTTTCCCATACCAAGCAGCTCTCGACAAGAAACATCTACTTGCCCCAGCCACGAGACTTGTGGGCGGCCCTTTGGCCTCCTCCACGCCGGATTGTCTCTTACAGATACAACCCGATGGGAAGGATCGGTTTCAGGGTAGCGTGCCACATGCCCATATAGCCGAAGTTGGCGCTGACGGACTATGCAGGTAATAGGCCTCGTTTCAGTCTCACGGTGCAAAGGCTGATTTGACACGTAATCATCCCAGCGATACCCCATGATTCTGCGAAGACACTTATTACCAAAGGCATTGATTCGTCTCTTCAAGTCACTATTTAGTGTCCATGTCTCACAACCATAGAGTAAGACAAGGATCACAAGCGACTTGAAAATCCGGATCTTTGTCCTTCTGCACAGGTACCGACAACGCCAAATACTCCCGCTGAGCGAGTCCATAACACCGTGGGCTATGCCAATCCGCCGTAAGACTTCTTGACGTGACCCGCCGTCATTATGGACTGCGCTACAAAGGTATGTAAAACTTTTCCAAGATATCACTCCTCGCCACAAGCATGAACAGCCGGTATGCTCATCTAGTAAGTCTCCCAAAACACGGGACCTTGGTCTTGAGCAGTGAGACCTGAAAGTCCAAAGGCTTTGCCTCCGCGTGCAGCTTCTCGAGAGCCATCACAGGACCTCCAGCGATCAGCAAAGATACTGCATCAATCGGCAAAAACAAGATCAGTGATCTTGGTGTTGCGACGGATGCTCACATCACCTTTGATCTACAACCTTGTCAATACGCGCCATACAAGAGTAAAAGTGATGCGGCAAGGGAAGAACCTCTGCCTCACTCCTGTATTCACAGGAAATGAGCTTGGATACAACCTGCCAAAACACTTCAAGCACTCTCATCCAGAATACAGAACAGTATCATACCAATATTCCTTGAAGGAATCCCTCGAAAATGCAGACGATCCCAGAGGACTCACGATGCACTGAGTCAAACGCCTTCTGGAGATTCAAATAGGGTTGCAAAGCATCCCTGTCGAAACTCACGTCGCGCGTTCCACCAGGCAGAAGCGCTAGGGAAACGTTCCGTTGGTGACTTACAGGGCGTGAACCCCAGACTGCCGAGGTCTCTGATACTTCACCAGTGACTTGCGAGTTCGTGTCAGCAATAGATGGCAAGCACCGTGCCTGGTACGCGTGAGCAGTGTAATACCGCGGTACGGTAGGTGGTTGCAGTCCTGACATCCCTTTCCCTTCCAGATAGGGCCGGACCAGACCCTTTCCAGTAGGAGGAATGGTACTGATTGCCACAGGCAGTCAGGACAGCATGCAACACGCGATCAATGGCCTCACCCAGCCCGTGAGGAGTCCGCATGATATTACAAAGAACCATCTGCCTTTCCACCCTTCAAAACTTTGCTACAGGCCTCTCTGACTCGTCAAGAGAGGGTGCGTTTCGTCAATGGGAGGATCGGCATCACGGCCTGTAGCCCATGGTGTGAAGCTGCTCAGTGGAGGGTCCAACGTGAACAACATGCCCAAAAGTACTCAGCCCAACGAGCCAGCTGCCCATCCATGTCCGACACGAGTGCGCTCACTGCTGTTCGAATAGCATCGGACCCGAGAAGAGACTTTGGAACGGAGCTTCTTCAGGGCTCGGTAGGCGGGTCGGAGGTCATTAGCGTTTTCAAATGACCCTCGACATCGCTCAGCGAGGACTCTGAGCTTACCTTCTCATTGTCTCTCCTAGGAAGGGTTCTGGTTACGGCATGACAGAGCCCGTGATGGTCCTGGTTCCAGCCAGCGGCAGCGCGCTCTCCCGATTTTATCCAGCGTTCGTCGAGACAAAACAAGCCTTACTCGCGGCGCTACCCAATAACACTCCTGGCAGCCTGTAAAGTTCCACGTTTGAAGGTCTCCTACAGTTCGGTACAGGTCTCCGAGAGCACGGCACATCAAACCGATTTGAGACTGCCACCGCTATATATGAGCACATGTCAAGTCCTTCAGTTCTCAGAGAAACACATAGGTTACCTCCTGCGAGATTCTTTGGACTTGGACATGAAGCTTAAGTGTAGCAACAACAAGTCTGTGATTTGTTCCAAAGAACTCAGACTCCGCGTAAAACTTGCAGTTCTGGAGATCCTCCAACGAGTACTAACGAGGATCGTGGTCGATCTCCTTAGCTACCCCTCCGGGCATTCATACCAGTTCCAGCCGGTGCAGCGTCTGGCCTATGATACCAAGAACCTGCATTCGCAACCTTCTGGATCTGCAAAAAGTTCAGAAAGCAGAAAACTGTTGGTGTTTATGGTACCGGAGCCATGAGGACCAAAACATAACTCGTAGCCATCTCTAACTGGGCCAGTAGTAGCATGAAGTCGCCCAAGACAATGAGGTGTCCGAGGAGGGACACTGGTCGAAAACAGAGTCGAGTTTGGCGATAGCAACATATCCTTCTTCTTCAATTTTACGCAATCTCGGTAGGAAGCGTCCACTGCAACAAGAGACATGAACCAAGAGTTGTGTTTCATCCTCACCGCATTATACGCTCATCAAACCGAGTAAACCTCACAACTGACGGTGGGGGGGGGCTGCAGTTGTGGAGATAGCCTATAGTACATCCCCGTACACGGTGGACCATGGCTCATGCATGAACAGTAGTAGGTCTGTAACCCCCACTTGCTAGTCTCCGCCACTGCCAGGGCCTCCGCGTCTCAGAGAGGTCCACTAATCCACCTCAGCTCTGAGATCACCCGATAGGAGAGGTAGTCTGATGATCGTATGAGAGGACTCTTTTTTTTTTTTTTCAGAACGTTCCATGAGCCCACACGAAGAACCATCCGCAGGTTGATTCCAGGAGTGATTCGACGGTGCAGGCGCCAGCCTTCTGCACCGCCCCGGCCACCCCCATAAGAAAAAGTTGGCTAGGCTGGCCCTACCACTTGATTGGAGTTGCGGGATTCCGAGGCTTTCGCCCCGCACGTCGTCATCGCAGACCCCTCCCCTGCTCGGCATTGGAGGGGTCTGCATGGTCGGCCCACCGGCAAAACCGGGTCAAGGGGGCGCGATTACCGCGCCCCCTCCTCTACATCTTAGAATGTTAGTGGCTAGATTGGTTTTTAGAGGGAGGGGTTGCCAAACCCCCATAACCAATCTATGTCAGAGGATTGACCTAATGCTCACCGTGGCCAGGGACGCAAAACACCATGTAGGGATGAACCCCAGGCTTGCCCACTATTTCACCCATAGCTGGGGCTGATGGCCCTTGATCAATAGTGAGTTCATCGCCTTAAAGAGGGCTTATTTTTAGCTCCATCGGGGTGGTCCAGACCACCCTCCTCACTGGTAGAACAGTGGGGGAGCCGTTTAGTCGCCGACGATCGACCAGTGACTGGTTGTACTGGGTACATGTTACAGTGCAGGGGACAACTCTGGACCAGACCCAACAGCGGTGGGGTGTGCGTAAGAGGGTGGTTGGTGGATAATTTCCACAAACTGGGCGCCGGTGAAAATCTGAAAGTTCACTTCATGTGACATCACCCCAGGCCAACATGGCGCGGAACATTTTAATTCAGGTTCGACACTTGATCTTGCATATTGATATTTTATAGCCTATAGATAGAGGTATAGTGAATATGCAGCAAATACATGATCGGGCTAGAGTTATCTACTGAATTAATATCCCCTAGTATAGTCCTCACCATTGACCGAATGGTTTTAGGATCTGCTCTATCACGGGAAGTCAGGGGGACCTAGATAGGAGACTAGTCTACTTCAGATTTATTAAATTTAATGAAAGAGCTGAGGTAAGATGACTTGGCCTATTACCATGACGTATTCAAAATTTACACCTGATATGCGCTAATATTGTAGCCATTCTGGCATGTAATGAGTTCCGATGATTATCTTCCCCAACAATTTAGAATGATGGCGTTTTGGCGAATTAGTATGGATGGCCGGTGGTATTTGAAGAGCAGCCATTAAAATTCTCGTCCTCGACACCTAATTATGCCCTTCATATTTAGGTACAGGACCTATTGATTTGGTCAATTTGTTCCTATGGATGGCTGGCTGAAGTCAAGAAGCTGAATTCTCCGGAAATACCGATTTTGTATTGTTCTGACCCAAAACTTCAAAGAGTCAGAGCTATCCCTTTAATGGATTTGAAGACTAAATTAGTAGGCAATCTGGATTAGTTTGCTGCAATAATGAAAAACTTTTAGGCTATCAAGGATCTGGGATCAATCAGGTTCCGTATATATATCTACGCATATGTCGGCTGGAGGGAAACCTGATTAAGATTTATTATGACAATCTTTCAGCCAGGAGGCCTTTAAACCATTCCTGTGTTCAATGAGGTTATTATTCCTCGCGACAATTATTAATAGGGCTTTTCATTAGGGGGCGATGGATGATTATGAGCTGGAATACCACTTCTCTTCTAATCCTCACTAATGGTGTGGCACAGAAATTGGTTCAATTCTGGTAATTAGTAAGGGTTGTGCATGACTAGGAATACTCTCCTCTTGTTCGGCATGGTGAGTATGGGGGGGCGTCCTATACTACCTACCACCAGCACTGGTGAACATAGAGACGTTATGTCCTTTTGATGACTCTTCCTTAGGTAACGCCCAAATGATCAGCGCCTATATTAATTGAAGGGACCATCAACGTCTTCGAAGATTATTACTAACTAGTTTAACACCATTATTCCTCCGCATTTTCAGCGCTGTGTCTTTTAGTCCATTTTAACGTCTAAATAATTACAATATTATTAACTACTACAGCAGCTACCGTACATTTATATCTTCTATTTGGACTAGGGGGTTGAACTGTGTCAAAGGTTGAGCCTCTGTATTGCAAGAAAAACCTGATAGGCTAAATCACTTTATTTAAATGATCGGTATTTGTAATAATTCAACTAATCTCCTACTTATGAAGGATCGTTGTGCAACACTGTCAAACATTGTCTTTACATTGACTGAATTATCATGGGGCTCACCTCAATTCTGCAGTAGGAGCTGCTGCTAAACACTTTATTAGTGACTGCCATTTTAACTACGTAGGGTTGGGTATTATCACTGTTAGGACAAAGAGCGATGTTATGAATAGATTGTTACATTCCTACAAGATCTAAGCTATAGCGCAGCATTTGAAGCTGTTTACCACAGAGACAGGTTAGGCAATTACCAAGGGTTCACTAACCTTTCAACTCTCATTAACATCTTGAATAGTTATAACATGTGGAGGGTGATGTCCCCCCTCACCAACGACACAATTATCTTCGTACTTTACTAGAAGTAGGCCGGGATTGTAGGGGATTGTACTCTTATTGGATATGCTAAAGTGGATTTACGGTAGGCTGAGAGTTGAAGCTTAATTACAGGCTGTTGATTGCGTTAACTTTAACAGGCGCAGGATAAATACCACTAACGAGGGATCTTTAACATAAGGGTGGCTGATATAGCTGATTAGTCCCTTAAGGGTAACAATCGTGATCTCCCTGTAGGGGGGTTCGTGTCTTCAATACCCTGCAAATTTTGAGTGTAAAGAAGTGAGCTGTGAGGAATATGAGCACACCCAGCTAATACCTCAATTAAATACGTTATCGAGGATATTTGACAGTGTTTCATAAATTGGTCACGCAATGGTGAATAATTTTCTGTATCCCCCAGTTTGGTTAATGAACTCAATAGGAAGTATGCCTCATAATATTGATTCCATTGGTCATTTACAATGGTTGACCTGTTCTTTTAAATAAATATGAATCAATAGGAATTTATTACTGCGTCCTCACACGTATATTATATTCGTGTGAGCTTGCATAATTCTAGCTGATAATGATATGCTTAGTAATTTTGCCATGATCTAGGTTAATAAATTAAGTCAAATGAAAATATTGAATACAAATTACGTTCACTAAAAATAATGCTAGTGAGAATAATTATTATATCATAAGTGCTGGAAAGCGCCGTGGCTGGCCTGTCAGACGCATAAACCAGGCCTCTGGACCCACCAGCACTTAAATATAACCACTAACTAAGCTACGTAACTTCTGATGTTATCTACACCGGTGATCTGGTAGTTGCGGCGTTGAATCGTCTCGACGCCGCAAAAAACATCAACTCCGCTCTCCTAACAGCAATTGTGGGTCGGCTCATAATTACGTCTCACAATGACCACTTCGAGTCACTGAAACATCAATAGTCCTCTTACTCAGAGGAAACAATTGGAAATTATTTCACTACATATATTAATTGGGTCCTTACCTATACAAAAAGAGACGTCTATCTCATCCCAACCAATAACCCAAACTTAGCAACTAACTAGGATTATTATCGGTGGATAGTAGGGTTGGAATTACGTAGGCTGATTAACTACTGCAGGATATTGTGATCCGAAAGTGGCATACGTGATCCGAGGCCGCCCGTGAAAGGGCTGGAGGCGGTGTTATGTTATGGCGTCAGAGATTTCACACCTAGGTCTATTGCTCCGGATATAATCAACATGTGTCGTATTTAACAGTCCTATGTTTTTAACATATGTGCAAAGAGTCTATATACAATTCTCTCATATCTTACAAATCCACGTATATATTTAATAAGAGGTTTATCCTCCGGGGGTCTGAAGTGTACTTAATTTATACCAGACGTATATGTTTAATAAGAGATGTTAGCCTACAGGAGGTCTGTAAGTGTAGTTGACTCCCCGGGTGGGCGGCCATGGGGACCGCTACAAAAAAATCCCAGGCCACGTGTACAATTCCCGGTGTTTGGATCTAATGGGCGGCGGCCAATCACCGGGCTGCCCCAACCAAAGAGTGTAATTTATTAAGGTACAAATGCTAAATATTAATGATGTTAATTGTATTATCCCTCAGATTTATATTTACTCAAATTACCTTAACAATACCCACCACCACTACAAACTATATGTACACAATCCTGCGCACCCCCTTGATGAGCAGACAAACCTCCTCACAACGGGGAGGGGGGAACAAACCACACTCTACCCAATATTAAGAGGGTGGTGGTGGATAAATTTCCACACCATAGCTCTCGTCATTTTTTCGCGAATTACAATTCCATTTAATTCAGTGATTCATACTTTTACCAGACACACACTGTACTGTGCTAATTTTGTAGTAACAATTCCTTACCACACATATTGTTTCATGTACTTTATGTTAAGTTATTATTGATAAAACAGGCATAGATTGTCATAACCTTTATTTATAATATATTATATATATATATAGTATAGTATATAAGATATATATATATATATTAATATATATAGTATACTAGATATAAGACATATCTATAGATATATATATATATATATATCAGATATTATATATATCTATATATATAGATAAGATATATATATATATATATATATATATATAAATACTAACAAAATATGCATATATAGGTACAGCTAATTGGAATAAATGTCAAAGAGAAAGACTGAGACAAAATCAATGATTGTCTATTACCAATTTGTTTCATATTATAACCAGACAGTGGCTACAGGATTACGTTTAAGAGAGTAATATCACCAAGTTACTTGGTTTGCCAGACTTCTACTGGGATCTAACAACCTTCGTTATGAGGCATTATCTCCAATGCCAGTATGGGTAACAAGACAAACAAGGGGCCGTCCAGGACTGAAAATAATTACCACAGTATTACATCTTCGCGTCCCAGACAAGGTTTTGTTTGGGGGGGTTGCCTTTTGCCCATCTATTGCTGATACGATTCACAGTCTAACTTTCTGCAACATCAGAGACATCAGCAGTCTGGGTAACGCCATGAGAAGTCAACAAGGACCGTATCCTAGCGCTTGTGTCTGGTGTAACGCCAACTGTGAGTTTCGACAGGAGATGCTTGCAGTATCGTTGATCTCAAGAAGATGTTGACCAGTGCATCGTGAGTCACTCTAGGAGCTCGCGATTTCGGGATTCCTTCAAGGACTATTGGTTTGATGATGACTGGCCTGTTACTTGGGCGGACTGAAGTCATGTGAAGTGTGGTGAGGTGTATCCAGTTTTTTTTCTGTGAATACAGGAGTGAAGCAAGGGCGCGTCCTTGCCCCATCCTTTTCAACCAACTTGTATGGACTGGTATTGGGCAAAGTTGTAGCTCAAAGTGATTATGGAGCCATCCACTCCCCGGCAACACCAAGATCGGCTGATCTTGTTTTGGCCCGATGATCAGTATCTGTGCCGAGACGCTGGAGGTTCTGATGATGGATGTCGAGGCGCTGCACGAGAAGCAATGCCTTTGGAACAAAGGTCTCCTTGATAAGACAAGGTCTAGATGTTGGAGGCTTACTATATGAAAATGTACTAGTTGTCATGCTGCAGCGAGGACATTAAAATCTTGGAACATTTACATTACCTTGTGATAGCGCCAGTCCATAATGACGGGCGGGTACGTCAAGAAGTATTACGGCGCGGTGGCATAGCACCCGGTGTTATAGACTCGCTAAGCGGAGTATTTGGTTGTTGTCGGTACCTGTGCAGAGGACAAAATACGGCTTCAAGTCGCTTGTGATTCCATGTCAAACTCTATGTATGTGAAACATGGACACTAAATTATGACTTTTGAAGAGGGAATGAGGCCCTTGGTAATAAGTGTCTGTGCAAAAATCATGGGGTAATAGTTAGGATGCTACGAGTCAATCAAGCGAT
>JACEEZ010005226.1:21387-23887 GCA_016584305.1 Chionoecetes opilio | reverse complement strand
GCGGCTTTGCGGCTAGTTATATATATATAATACTACTACTATGACTATGAAAATACTACACTATGACTAAACCACATACCAAACTACATACATAAATAATATGCATGTATACATGTATGGCATCTTAAATGTACATGAAATACATATTCTACCTATCACTCGTATACGTATATAGGATGGGATGTTTGTGAGGTCTGAAAGACAATGAAATTATTTTTTACTCACCTCTTGAATTCAAAAAAGCTGATATTATTAGTAAGTAGTTTTATGAGTGTAGGCAGAGCATTCCATAGTTGAGGACCAAAGCAAATTATGCTGTTCTTAAAGAGTGTTGTACGGAACTGTGGACATACTAAATTCACATTGCTTCCTCTGGTTCCATGAGTAGAGGACGAGAGGTGTGTGTGTGACTGTGTGCATGTGTGTGTATTAATCTAGTTGCATTCATCTAGTTGTATTTTACAAGGCCTGAGCAACGCTCGTATGGCCCCGTCTCCATATCAACATTTATTTTATCATTCATCCTTAGTGTTGGCCGAGGCCACCACCCCGGGAGGCGGGTCACAAACCCCCGGCTTTTTTTTACACCCGATACCCATTCATGCTGGGTACAGGGCCCCGGTTTTTAAGGGAAGACCGCCCGTCTGTCTTCTTGCCCGCCCGGGGTCGAACCCGGACTTCTCGGTTGTAGCCCAGTGTGCTAAACCCTACACTACGGAGCTCCCCGTGTGTGGGGCGGCAGGTTTGGTGGTGACTGTGGGGTGACTGGTGTGTTACTGTGTGCATGTGTGTGTGTGTGCATGTTTGTGTGACTGTGTGTGTGTGCGTGCATGTGTGTGTCACTGTGTGTGACTGTGTGTGTGTGTGTGTGTGTGTGACTGTGTGTGTGCATTTGTGTGTGTTTATCCCTTCCTGCGTTGACCAGTATTTAACTTACCATGTTTTTTGAGTAGAGGAGGAGAGAGAAGGCAGTGCTGTTTCTTTGGGTCGTCAGGATGAACTGTTTCTCGATGTTTTTGAGGCTGGCCTTATATACTTGGAACAACTGGATTTTCAAATAAATAATAAATAAACGGGGCGATAAACGGCGCATGGGTAAACTTATTTTTCTACTCTCTCTCTCTCTCTCTCTCTCTCTCTCTCTTTTCCTTTTCCCCCTCACCTCACTCCTCACTCCTCCTCTTCTCTCTCTCTCTCTCTCTCTCTCTCTCTCTCTCTCTCTCTCTCTCTCTCTCTCTCTCTCACTCTCTCTCTCTCTCTCTCTCTCTCTGAAACTGGTTTTGATTACGACTAGAACCGAACGGCTGGAAATTGTAGGAAAAGAATTTTTGTATTAACTTTTGTTTGTTTGTGAGTGTGTACACGTGTGTGTGTGTCATTCACCCATGGTCTTTGTCCACGCGAGCTGGCTCGCGATCGCCAGTTTCACCCTCTCAGTGCGAGCTTGGAGCTCATTATTACCGATCTTTGGGCATTGTTGGGACCTCACACACCACACATCCACATCCCCTTGCTCAAGGGGGACAGTAACCGCCCGAATTTGTCAAGTGAAAAAATCCCCGGGAGCACGAGGATGCGAACCGCCTACCCACAGAGTGAGGGACCAGAACGTTATCAACCTGACCATCGCGCGGTCTGTGGTGTGTGTGTGTGTACATAGATCCATACATACGTACACACTAAAAAGGGTATTACGAATGATGAAAAAAAAATTAATATGAAATCTAGAAGAAATAGTAGCAGAAGTAAGGGAATTATACTACACTACTAACTCACTACTACTCTACTATTACCACTACTACTACTATTACCACTACTACTACTAATACTACTACTACTATAATACTACTACTACTACTACATTAAATACTACTACTACTACTTTCTACTTTACTACTACTACTACTACTACTACTACTACTATTTCCACTACTACTACTATTACCACTACTACTACTATACTACTACTACTACTACTACTACTACCTATACTACTATTACAACTACTACTATACTACTACTAATTCTACTACTACTACTACTACCACTACTACTACTATTACCTACTACTACTATACTATACTACTACTACTAACTACTACTACTACTACTATACTACTAAATACTATACTACTACTACTACTAACTACTACTACTACTACTTTCTATTACCACTACTACTTTCTATTTCACTACTACTACTAAATACTACTACTACTACTACTATTTTTTTTTATTAAAGATACCTCCACCTTGTTTAATTGCGGATTCCATTAACTGGGTTGCCGGTAAGTTTGATTTGATCTTGATTTGGGTTTCAGGTGGCCTTTTCTTCATAGGCCAGGCCTTTAAACCGGCTGCTCCTGTAGTCTTGTTTTGTTCTTTTTTTAGGGCTGTAGAGTCTATTGTCTATTTCTCATTTTACCACATTCTTCCAAAAAAATCTTTCACTGTCTCAAACATCCGTCCAACTTGTCTACCCACGTCCCAGCAGTTAAAA
>JACEEZ010005224.1:0-25254 GCA_016584305.1 Chionoecetes opilio | reverse complement strand
AAAATTTCAAAAGCCGGTTTGGTGTTAAAATGGGGGGTCCACAAATTGGGACAGCTCATCAAAGATAAACATTTCAACGGTACTATGTCAGACCTTGAAAAGAATGCTTGGCTATCATTCAAAGACGTCGTCAAGAACTTTCTTGGAATACACGTGCAAGTAATTAAAACAGAAATTGTTCAAAACTATTGGAGAGCTACAAAGCGCTTGGTTGCAACATGAGTATTAAAGTACATTTTTTGCATAGCCATCTTCCCAACTTTCCGGAAAAATTCTGGTTGCTGCTAGAGACAGCAAGGTGAACGATTTCCCCAAAGATTTGAAGGTTTATGGAAGACGTACCAGGGTAATGGGATGTGCATATGATGGCTGACTATTGTTGGAGCATCAAACGCGATAGTCCTCAAGTTGAACACTCCAGCCCAAAGCTACAAACGTAAATTTTTAACCATTAACCTGCACACAATATGGGCCTTATCCTTTCTAAAAACATGATAATGTTAAATAAACATTCTATTCATGCCTATTTCTTTCATTTTTCATTGTATGTTAAAATTTGCAACTTTTTTAAAAAATAAGCACTGTTACTGTTATGTACAGTATTTTTCATATTTTTTAAGAAAACGAAATCCTACAGTTCAAAAACTTGACGTGATAGAGAAAAACGGGAGATCAGTTTTGGATTCAGCACCCAAAAATTATTTAAACAAGTGTCAGACCTAACTCAACAAAAATTTGTTCCCCAGTGTAATCTAACCTAAGCTAACCAACCAAATCTAACCTAACCTAAACAAATCTAAAACTAACCTCCTAGCTTGGGGGGGGGGGGGGGGGGTTCTCGACACTTCGGTCATCTTTTCTGTGAGGATCGTCAGGTTCACAGTCTCTGGACTCAGAAGAAACCCAATGAATTTCCCTAAAATCGGGGGAATTTAATTTCCCCACCCCTAACTCAAAAACTATGTGGTTGCGACGCATATTTTGTACCCCAGCCAAATATCACGCATTTCCCCAGGTCCCCAAACTTGTTTTGTGGGAGAGGGGGAGTATGGCCAAACACTAGAATAACACCGGAAGGAGTGTATAAGAGATATGAAAATTAAACTAATAGCGCATTTTCGCGACCGCTCTGGACTGGACTGGTCCCGGGCGGCCACTGTTTTCGCGAGGCGTATTGGACCGGGCTATAACGGACGAGACTGGGCCAGGCCAGCGAGCAGGACCAGGTTGGACTAATGGGGAGAACTGGCGCATTAGCACTACAGTCAGCGGGGAAGACGACCAGGAGCTCCTCGTGCTGCTGATAAGACATGAAACACCATGATGGCCGACCATAAGACTAAAGTAATTTCACGAAAAATTACAATATTCGCAATTTGCTGAAACAACATCCTGGGAAATTAATGTACCGTCAACAACACTATAGTGGCCACTGCACTAATGTCACCAGGCGCCATATATTACGAATTTTAGCATCACTACAGACTTGTATGTCACTGAAGACATGTAGTACCGTAGCTATAGTGTTATGTAGATAATGTAAATACGAAACTGTGCACGTGATGTGATCCTGTAGTGATGCAAAAAACTCGTAATATATGCCCCTGCGCCCATTATAGTTTAGGGTGACTATAGAAAAGATAGTGTTTTAACGGTAAATGACATTAAATTTCATCATTCATTTTTTCATAGTCACCCCTGCAACTTGACTTCCCATTGAGAAGTCAAGTAAATAAAACGCGCCCCTTTTAAAAATGTGTGCATTTCTCCCCGGGAGGACCGCCCATCGATCCCCCCAAAGCCAATAGGAACGACGAATGGGATGGGGCCAGTCTCGATGTATTTTAGCGAGCATCAGTCCATCTGCACCGGTCTGGACTAGAGGCAGATTACAGGAAGTTTCGACGGAATGCACTTTCGACGGTAAAAAATGGAGGTTCGACGGCACCGTGGAACTCCGGGGAAAAAACTTGCAATATGTCTATCATAGAGTAAAACCTAAAGGTTTTTGTCATTGAGAAGATTAATATAAAATACAAGGTCACAGACCTTTGGCCACCAACATTACAGTGAAAAGCCTATACAGCCAAGATCCCCCTAGATCTGCCTTGTTTCCCAGCCTACCGTGGTAACACCTTTCCACCTTAGCTGGCCTAGCATTAATTTTTGTATTTAATAAAATCAATTACCGATAAAGACTAATATACAGTGAACAACAGTACTGTGTGTGCGGTTCACCCCCAAGGCTGCGGCACTGCCCTCCTGATGGTCACAATTAGACCAAAAACGGCACCTCAGTTTGTGGGGAAACCAGGGAATCCTGACTCTATATACTCCATTATATTTGGATTTACTTTGTAAGTGTAATTTTAAAAATATTGGTTACAAATATTCAATTACAATTATAATATCAAAATTTCCCAAAAAAATATTCATTTAGCAAATATCAACGATATGTTAAATTATGCATGATGAAAGATCTAAATATTATGAAGGGAATGAATGGGGGGGGTTTCCACGGCGCCGACCTGGAATGTTCCACGATGCACTGTGTTGGAGGTTTCGACAGTGTCGTCGAAAACGCATTCCGTCGAACCTTCCTGTTACCGACTGGCCCAGGGCGGTGAACGCGCTATAACCTAACCCCACCTTCAGACTCACTAACCTAACCTAATCCCACACTTTAACATCCTAACTAAACCAAATCGCATTAAAAAGTGTCCGCGGCAAGGGAAGAACAGGGGTGATGCAGTCACAAGAGGAAGAAGAGTGTGGCGGACGTAAACCCCTTGTCTCTCGCCCTCCCTTAAAAAACATGTCATATCTCCCAAAAATAAGATTTGCGACGGAAGTTCATTGAGAGAATGTTTCCTAGAATCCAATAAGGTGAACAGAAACCTCACTCCCAATTGTGTAGGCAATTTCGGTCCCAGTGTAAAATAATACCTTATTTATTGACGTGGTAAATAATGGTTACAGGGAGTTTCGTACACAAGTTGTTTCGTACACTCTAGTAGTCAAGTTCAACTCTGAGCCGAGTGTACGAAACGACTATGGTTTCATATAGACTACGAAACAACTTTTTTGGTGTACGGGAAACTACTAGTGTTTCGAAACGCTTGGTTCATATAGACTACGAAACAAATTTTGTGCGAATCTACTGTGTACGAAACGACTATGTTTCATAAGACTACGAAACAACTTTTTGGTGTACGAATCTACTAGTGTACGAAACGACTATGTTTCATATAGACTACGAAACAACTTTTGGTGTACGAATCTACTAGTGTACGAAACGACTATGGTTCATATAGACTACGAAACAACTTTTTGGTGTACGAATCTACTAGTGTAAAGAAACGACTATGGTTTCATATAGACTACGAAACAACTTTTGGTGTACGAATCTACTAGTGTACGAAAACGATATGGTTTTATATAGACTACGAAACAACTTTTTGGGTACGAATCTACTAGTGTACGAAACGACTATGGTTTCATATAGACTACGAAACAACTTTTTGGTGTACGAATCTACTAGTGTACGAAACGACTATGGTTTCATATAGACTACGAAACAACTTTTTGGTGTACGAATCTACTAGTGTACGAAACGACTATGGTTTCATATAGACTACGAAACAACTTTTTGGTGTACGAAACTACTATGGTTTCATATAGACTACGAAACAACTTTTTGGTGTACGAATCTACTAGTGTACGAAACAACTTGTGTACGAACTGACTGCAGCCCGTAAATAACGGCCTTGGCTTGACTATGGAGAACACTGGAGCGAGATTTTGGGGCTTGGGGTGGGTGACGACAGCCAACACATGGAACACTCGACGACAGCGGCAAGAATTCCTATCGGCGAGTTTTAGGCAGCGTCCCCCCCACCACACCCACACCACCGTACCTGCCCCGCCCAGCCGCCCACCTCCTCCCAGGGGCGTGTGGGCGGCCAGCCTCTCCCCCAACACCCACGTGGCTACAGCAACACATACACATAACACAATAAATAACCCCCCACCCTGCCTGCCCCGCCCTCCCCCCTACACACACACACACACAGGTCACTCACACACACGTCAACACTCATAATACATCCTAATAATACCTCAAACACGTGAAATAACCCCTATATTTACCTTGCCACACCGTCCGCCTTGCCTTGCCTTGCCTTGCCGCCAGGGTCACCACGGCACGGCCACCCACTCTCAGGCCAAGACCCAAACACTCGTCTTTTCCCTATATATCTGCCTTAAATACCGGTAAATAAGTCATAATAGACATGAAAAAGGCAGGAAATATATAGATGAGTTATTAAGGAGCGTATATCTTCACAGATTAATGGTTACATGTGCTGAAATAAGTGTTTAAATATATTATGAAGTCTTCTCTCTCTCTCAGTGGCTATAGGCTTTGCCTGGGTGGTCTGTCTCTTGTTGGGCGAGGCGAGACTTGGGTCCTTGTCGCCCTCATGCCGATCTGTACTACACCTTCGTGGCCTAGTCATTAGAGAGAGAGAGAGAGAGAGAGAGAGAGCGAGAGATCATTGATGGATGGATGTAGATAGATAGATAGATAGACAGAGACAGCGAGAGACAAAAGAGATATGGATGGATGGATAGATTTGGATGGATGGATATACGTAGGTAGATAGGTACTACCCAGCAAACAAAATGACGTTGTAACAACGTCTTCATAACGTTGTGAATAGGTTCCAGTTAGCAGTTATATACGTTGTGCGGAACGTTGTGAGAACCGATTTTTTGTCCACTCCCAGGTACGTTGTCACAACGTTGTATCATACGTTGTCACAACGTTGTATCATACGTTGTCACAACGCTGTATCATACGTTGTCACAACGTTGTATCATACGTTGTCACAACGTTGTATCATACGTTGTCACAACGTTGTATCATACGTTGTCACAACGTTGTATCATACGTTGTCACAACGTTGTATCATACGTTGACACAACGTATCGATGACCTGCTTGCCCCCTTCTTGCAACATCTTTGCGACCTTTTCAGGACCTTCTTGCCCCCTTCTTGCAACATCTTTGCGACCTTTTCAGGACCTTCTTGCCCCCTTCTTGCAACATCTTTGCGACCTTTTCAGGACCTTCTTGCAACATCTTTGCGACCTTTTCAGGACCTTCTTGCCCCTTCTTGCAACATCTTTGCGACCTTTTCAGGACCTTCTTGCCCCCTTCTTGCAACATCTTTGCGACCTTTTCTGGACCTTCTTGCAACATCTTTGCGACCTTTTCAGGACCTTCTTGGCCCCTTCTTGCAACATCTTTGCGACCTTTTCAGGACCTTTTTGCCCCCTTCTTGCAACATCTTTGCGACCTTTTCAGGACCTTTTTGCCCCCTTCTTGCAACATCTTTGCGACCTTTTCAGGACCTTCTTGCCCCCTTCTTGCAACATCTTTGCGACCTTTTCAGGACCTTCTTGCAACATCTTTGCGACCTTTTCAGGACCTTCTTATCTCTAGTTTAGGGTACTATTATCATCCTTATAGGGTATTCATAGCACAGTTTTAAGAAATAATATCTGTATTTAATTAGTATTTCTCAACAACGGCTTTATTGTATATAATGAAATATTCTATATAAACAAGTTTCTAAGTCTTACCGTAGATAACAGTAAAGTCGCCACCTGCAGTAATGTCGCCAGGCGCCAAATATTACGAATTATAGCATCACTACTGATTGTTATGTGCCACTGAAGATGCTACACAGTAGTTCAGTGTTTCTTAACCTGGGGTGCTAGTACCCCCAGGGGTGCTGAAATCAATTTTAGGGGGTGCTGGGAAATGCTCCATATATGGCAGTACAGTGTTAGAGTTCCTCGCAATGGATACAAAAGTATTGAAGGGATACTTTTTGACATGATTACTATTTTTATTTGATAAACTTTAACCTCATAATACTGACTTTCATTGAGAGTGTACTTGCACTTGAGTGGTGATGTCTGACGTGAGACGGTGAGCGCCGCTGCAGGCAGTAGTTGCGAGTAGTACAGCTCAAGCCCCCGCATCGTTGTGTTTCGCTTTAACTTCAAGTTCCAGTAATTCTGGTAAGACCATTCAAAGGTATACTCTTCATGTGTCGCAGCATTTTTGTTATAGATGAATGTATTGATGACGCTTGTTCAAATCTGCACCAATGTAATGGGCCTGGCTAATGTTTGAGCCCACCCTTAACCTTAAAACTTTAAACCGTTTTTATAAAAACTATCATTGGTTGACTCAAAGACTACTCTATTGACTTGCTACTCGTGCCCCGCGCCAACCCGCCCATGACCAGTGGAGGCCAGTTTTGCGATTCCTGCCATTTTAGAACATCACCCCTATTTCCCTTCCTAAGGTTTATCAGTATATATGATATACCGTTATCTTCGTAACTGTTTGTTCTATAATATTATCAAATAAAAAACAGGAAAATACACTAAAGAAATGCCATTATGAGAGAGTGAAGAAATATGCATGACCTCAATATATACTTAAACTCTTCGCCATTTAATATTTTGCGAGAAAACATTTTAGATGCTAGCAATAGAAAGAAGCGGATTTTCATTAGCTTTCCATTGATATATTTCGTTTTCTGATAAATGAATTACCACCATGCCTAAATTTGCGTTAACTAAAAAAATAACATCATCAATCGTATTGGCAAGTAAAAAAGTGTTCCATGAATACAGTAGACTATGGCATATCAGTACAAATGATACACTGTTATCTTCGTGAATGTTTGTTCTATAATATTATCAAATAAAAAACTGCAAAATACACTAAAGAAATTCCATTATGAGACTGAAGAAATATGCATGAACTTATATTCACTTAAACTCATCGCAATTTGATATTTTGCGTGAAGACTTTTTACATGCAACATATCAATAGAAGCGGAATTTAATTAGCTTTCCATTGCTATATTTCATTTTCTGATAAATGAATTAGAACCATGTATAAATTAGCGTTAACTAAATAAATAACATCATCCATCGGGTAATTATCCCGATAGATGATGTTATTTTTTTAGTTAACGCTAATTTATGCATCGTTATGATTCATTTATCAGAAAACGAAATATAGCAATGGAAAGCTAATGAAAATCCGCTTCTTTCTATCGCTAGCATCTAAAATGTTTTCTCGCAAAATATTAAATGGCGATGAGTTCAAGTGAATATTAAGTTCATGCATATTTCTTAACTCTCTCATAATGGCATTTCTTTATTGCATTTTACTCTTTTTTATTTGATAATATTATAGAACAAACATTTACGAAGATAACGGTATATCATATATACTGATAAACCATAGGAAGGGAAAAGGGAGTGATGTTCGAAAATGGCAGGAATCGCAAAACTGGCCTCCACTGGAAATAGCCCAAAATGAGTAGCAAGTTCAGTATAGAGTAGTCTTTGGTTGACTATAACTTGTAGCTACACATATTAGCATTACTTCTACCCCGGAAGGTGGAATAATACTATGCGTTCGTCTGTGTCTGTTTGTTTGTTTCTCTGTTAACATCACTCATAAAGCAGTTGCTCCAATTTTAAGAAGTAGTTTTTGGGGGAACGTTACCTAGGGTCAAAACACCAATCAATTTAATTTTGAAGGTCAAATGTCTATGTTAGATTGGTGTTGTTTTGCTAAGAGCTTCTTTGTTTTGTCCATATGCTTGTGTGTTTCTGCAATGCCAAATTTTACTTGTAATTTCATTTGTAAATAAAGCAGGGTTGTTTGATTTAAATCAAGTTGATTTTAATCACTAATTTAAATCATGATTTATATCAAATGATTTTTTTTTAAATCACTGATTTAAATCATAACCTTATCATTATTTGAAAACGAGAGGGGAAAGAAGGAAAATTAAGGAAATGGGCTTAATGAACACCAATTTTATCATTGTTTTATAATTATATCATAATGAAACACAATGAGTGGTGCTGGGAACCACTGTGGCACTTTTAGATAGCAAATTGCCATGTGGCTGTTTTCGCAGCAGAAATATTTTTTTCTCAATTAAATATATATTTTTGTTGTACTGTACAAAAAGCCACACTACTATAACCAAAAGTTGAATGTGCATGTTACTTTTGTTTATAAAAAGCCAAAAGGCCTCTTCCATTTGCGACATTTCAAGAACCAGTTCACGGAACCCAAGAGTTCAGGCGTTCCATTTGCGCACGAAAACCTGGGTCCGAGGCAAAGCGCGTAGTGACTCAACAAAATCCTTGAACTTTCTCTACTCACATTGAGAGGTGGGCAGCTTGGGTAGAGGTTTCAGTTCATAACAAACAATGGTCGCCTTGGGCCCTATTTCTCTTATCGTGAAGGGTTTTCCGCATGCACGAGTCGGAGAGGATGTCAGACGGCATAAAAGAGGCATACATGGCTGGACCTGGCTGGTGGAAGCCATGCGTCCCCGCGATCTTAAATTTGATATGATCCCTTCACATAGCAGCTAGCTGAGTTATATCTCTCGTTATCTCTCTCTCTCTCGTTATCTCTCGTACTCTCGCTATCTCTCTCTCTCTCTCTCTCTCTCTCTCTTGTTATCTCTCTTGTTACCTCTCTCGTTATCTCTCTCTCTCTCGTTATATCTCTCTCGTTCTCTCTCTCTCTCTCTCATCTTTCTCTCTCTCTTGTTATCTCTCTCGTTATCTCTCTCTCTCGTTATCTCTCTCTCGTTATCTCTCTCGTTATATCTCTCTCTCTCTCGTTATCTCTCTCTCGTTATCTCTCTCTCGTTATTTCTCTCTCTCTCGTTATCTATCTCTCTCTCTCGTTATCTCTCTAGCTCTTGTTATCTCTCTCTCTCTCTCGTTATCTCTCTCTCTCTCTCTCTCTCTCTCTCTCTCTCTCTCTCTCTCTCTCTCTCTCTCCCCTCTTCTCTCTCTCTCTCCCTCTCTCTCTCTCTCTCTCTCTCTCTCTCTCTCTCTCTCTCTCCTCTCTCTCTCCTCTCTTAAATTGCCTCGCCAGCTGAGTATGTTTGTAAACAAAAAACGGGGTTTTTGCGTTCCATTTGTGACACGCGAACCCAACCCTGAACCCAGAACCCAACCCTGAACTGAAAGAACTGGTTCATGCAACTTGGGCACAAATGGAAGAGGCCTAAAGTGATATTAACCAAAGTTTAATATGCGTTATGATTAATTATCAAACAACAAATATAATTCTCTTGTTTAACCGCCAAAGTAATTATTACTACAACAACAATGTCATTGAATCCGATTGACTTGCCATTGGGAAGCCAAGTAGCAGGGATGACTATGAAAAATTAGGCCCAACAGTATGATATAGCAAAATCAGGCAATATTTTGTGTAGCTGACTCTCATCACAGACAGAATGATGACCTTTCATATGCCAGCTAGGAGGTTATTACCGGAGGTCAAATTAATAATCATTTGGTGTGTCTTGGAGGGGGGGGGGGTAAGGCTTGCACAGGGGATGGATTCAGCAAACCATTTACGAGGTAAAACTCTGGTAAATTTCCTCGTACCTCCCTGCACATGGCACGACCCTATTCAGCAAACACTTACGATATTGCAAGTATCCTCGTAACCTACGAGTGGTCCTTGTGTCTAGTAGCGGCTTACCAGGAAGATTTACCAGACATATTAGCGGGAAGGAACACCGTCTCCTGTAGCTGATTTAATCATCTAGCTACTTATATAGGTAAGTTCTGATAGTGAATACTAATTTGTGATCATTTATATTGTTGCAAGAGTAGGGACATGTATACTAATAACCGAAATAAGTGCAACAGGCCGTGCAATGGACACTATAAGTTACCCTGTGATTGTGTCCTTGTCGGCGATATTGTGTCGTCATTTTAAGCACTGTCTTGATGTTTCACACTGCCACAGTTCATATGATGTGTGTGGTGGGGCTGGCAACATGTGGCAGGCAGGTGTGGTGTGTGGTGTGGTGGGGCTGACAACATGGGTCAGGCCTGAGGTGTGGTGGCTGGTGGGGCTGGCAACATGTGTCAGGCAGGTGTAGTGTGTGGTGTGGTGGGGCTGACAACATGGGTCAGGCAGTAAGCATCGTCATTACACATCCTGTCCAGTGTCTAGAATATATAAAATATGATTAAAAAACACCCCCCGTACAAAAGTCCCGAGTTTCCGCCGTGAGTTCCAAATTTCCCCTTGTTTAATTGCCCAATTATTCGGATTTATGGAAAATTTTTTACGGATCAGGGGTCGGTCATAATCCCCGTCCC
The DNA here is from genome assembly GCA_016584305.1 of Chionoecetes opilio. Classification (NCBI taxonomy): domain Eukaryota; kingdom Metazoa; phylum Arthropoda; class Malacostraca; order Decapoda; family Majidae; genus Chionoecetes; species Chionoecetes opilio. The sequence continues at coordinate 15,007 of JACEEZ010005224.1, read as the reverse complement.
ACCACGTCTTTTCCCTCCTCCATCCTACTGGCTCTCCCCATGTTTCCCTTTTTTTTTTGTTTTTTTCTTTTTTTCCTCCCAATCTAAAGGGTCCTAAAAAAATTTTAGGGTTGCATGATAATGTTTAAAGATCTTTTAAATCGGGGGGGTTACCGTGCCAGGGCACTCCCCGTCTTTAGGTTTTCCAATCTTGTTTATCGGTTTTAATGCCCATTATGGGGAGGTAGTAGGAAAATTAAATAAAACCCCCCAAATTTCTTGTCTATTTTTTTTCTCTTTGTTACGGGGGGGATATCTTTTCTTTTTTTCCCCCATTTTTCCATTTCCCCCCCCCATTTTTTTTTCCTTTTCCTTTTTTCCCCATTTTTTTTTTCTTTCCCTCCCTTTCCCCCTCCCTTGCGGGGCAATTCCCCGGGAATAATTGTCTGCGTCTTTAAAAAGATGTCAATCTTTTTTTTTTTCCCAGTTATTTTAACCAAAATTTACTCCCAGTTCTTAAGGCTTTAAAATTTTCCCATCTTATGGTTTATGGTCTTTACGTGTTAAAACGTCCGCTTAAAAACAAAAATTCTATGCCCAAAAACCCCATCCCTCAAAAGTTTTCCAGTTTACCCCCTATCCTTCGGGTTAAAAAAAAAAAAAAAAAAAAAAAAAAAAAAAAAAAAAAAAAAAAAAAAAAAAAAAAAAAAAAAAAAAAAAAAAAAAAACCCCAAAAAAAAAAAAAAAAAAAAAAAAAAAAAAAAAAAAAAAAAAAAAAAAAAAAAAAAAAAAAAAAAAAAAAAAAAAAAAAAAAAAAAAAAAATTTAATTTATAAATTAATAGTATGTTACCAAAATGTAGGGAAATTCACGAAAGAAATTCTATGGGAAGGAGATTTAGCTCTAAGAGCTTTCTCTCATTTTTTAGGAATAGTTCCATGTCAGGGGTAAGTTCTTTTTTATTCCGAGTATGTTTTTCGGTACAGTTTCCCCCTATATGTTGGATTGTTTCCCCAAGCAAGAGACTTACTAGTCACTATGAAAAAAATGGGAAATTCATTTGCAAATATAGTTCTTGTGTTATTTAAAAACCCAGGTGATTTTTCGGGGCTAGGAAAGTAATTCCCCACATTTCCCAAAAGAGCACCTTTATCGGTAAAATTCCACTCCCAACAACGATCCCAAGATCAACTAATATTAAATATTAACAAAGGGCCCCAGGGGTACTCATAGTGAACTACTCCCCGGGGCTGGTGGCAAAAACCCCTTTAACCAAAACCCTTATTATCCTTTCCCTTAAAGTACACCCCCTTTTTCAGACTTCCGCAGTGAGACGTGGTCATACTATAATCATATAGTAAAACCCCAAAAGACAAAGAAAAACCTCCATTCAAGTTGTAGTTTTTATAAAATCTCCCCAAATAATATCTTCAAGTAACGTTGAAAAGGGTAAAAAAAACCCCATAAGTGACCCCCAATTTCCGTCAACCCCTGGTGACTAAGCGGGGGGTTTATATTTCCTACAAATAACAAAAATTCCCCTTGGGCAAGTATAGATAGACTAAAAAATTCGGAAAATATGTAAAAAGTTCATTGTGGGACACAGTCAAATTCCCCCAAACATTCGAGTCCCAGGCAGGGAAAATTAAGATTTTTGGAAACCGGGGAAAAGCAAATCTTCTCCAGATGAAAGGCAAAGAGTGCCCGAAGGGCCACAGATCTGGCATTTTGTGGTAGGAAACGATTTTCCCGGGGCATAATCCGGTTCTTTGCTGACACTTCAAGGAAATTTACGCGCACAATAGAGGGAATTGTGGGGCGGTAGTGGATCTGCTTAAAGAACCCCACGTATCTTTTCCAAAGAGGCCATTAGCACAGAAAATTAAAAGAAAGTGAAAAATTCATAAACAAAAAAAAAAGCACGCGGGACAAAACCAAAATAATTCAATTTAATACATCCTTACAAAACCCCCTGGCATCCGACGGTGTTTTTGGATAGATGAGGGAGAGAAAAGAAATAACAAATTAAGAACAAAAATCGGGCCCCGGGAAAAATGAATAAACAAACGGGGGGAGAACACCTTTGGTGCCACGGAAACCCGAGTGCCCTGTTTGGCCGACGGAAAACGGGAGAATCAAATCTCTCCCTGATCTACAAAAAGTTTTTCTCCGAGGGAAATCATGATTGGGGAAGAAAAACCTTTTTTCCGGGGGGCAAAAGGAGGAGGAGGAAGCGGGAGGGAAAGTAGCGCACAGCAAGCTAGAAAATTTAGGGGAGGAGTTAAAAAGAAAATAAAATCCCGGGAAACCTTTTCCCCTTGCTCTCCTCATCACGGATGCATGCAAAAACAAAACCCAACGAAACCTTTCGGTAATCTAAATTACCCAAGGATAGCTTTAAAAGGGGGCCCTTTTCAAACCTCGAGATATTCCAATACTAGAATTACATCAACTAGAAGGCCTTCCCCGGGCCCGCTCAAAGTTTTGAATTAATTGAAAAATGTAGTCAAGCGACGCAACAGCACCCAAAATTTGCAAAAGGGAGATGTGTCCAGAATTTAAATTTTAATCCAAACTACAAGCAAAAAAAAAGGGAGAAAACATTGGGCTCTTAAAAATCTTTTCGTAACCGAGTTCACCACCGAAGTGATGTGAAGGCCTGAAAGAATTGGAGGCAATGAGATACTGGGGAAATCCCTCAAGCTTTTCACACACCGTTTTTTTTGCCAACATCGGTGATCGCGACAAAACTCCCACATAAAAAAATTCCCCGACCGAGATAAGACAATAAAGAAAAATTGTGGAGGACTACCCTGGGTTTGCGAGAAAAATTAAGGTTTCCTAGATGAAGGATATCCCAAAAAAAATTCCCTAAAAAGAATCGAACACGAGGAGATACGGAAAGACAGACCGACACAAAGGTCAACATGATTCCAACCCCAAGGGGAAAAGGGAAAAAGGAAACGGGAGAGGAGGCGAAAGCCACACTTTCCTCACCCCCCAAAACCCACCCGGGACGAAGTAAAAAGGTTTAAAACAACAAACCAAAAATTTAAAGGTCAGTTTGGCCAAGCGAAACTAAAAAAAATCACCCTCCCAGCAGTTCTTCACGGGGGAAACATCCCCCAAAAATAGCGCTTTTTGCAATCACCAACGCATAATTTCCGGAGTGTGGAAAAAACCTCCGCCGGGCCATTGTTTCGAATGTCGCAAAGGGTTTGTCGGAGAGGGAATCAAAAGCCCTGGGCGGGGCCCGGGAAAAAGTAGTCTTCAACAGCAAAATCAAATCCTAGACAATCCCCCTGACTAGCCGGTGACGATATTTCCCCAATCCCGTAAAATAAAGGGGAAGTAACAAAGCGATATGGACACGGGGTGGTTATACCTTATCAAAGAAAGTACAGAAAAAGGATCGGAGGGAAAAATAACTCAGCGACGAAATCCCCCTCCCCTCGTGGGAATCACAACACCCTTTGAAAATTCCGGCATGATAGGGGAGAAATTGAAATCGGGACGGGCAAAATTAAAGGGGTTTCCCGTTATCCAGACTCTTATCTAACGGCGATTTACTTTTGGGTGTGCATTCTCAAAACCCACCTTACCTGGGATGGTAAAAGTAGAGAATGCGAGGGCGAAAACCCCCCATGGAATCACATCCTGAAAAAAGGAAAAAAATCAAAAAGAATCCAATTTAAACCCGGTGGAAGGCGTGAAAAAGAAGAAAAAAAAACCTTTCACAAAAATTTCTCATCCTGAAAAAAAAACGTTTACCATCGTTTTCACAGGTTAACTGAATGAGCACCAGTTCAAACCCTTTCTTGTTACCCGCGGGAAAAGATGCAAAAATAGTTCCCCCTTTAGTGGTACAAGTTAGCAAAATTAAATTTACATTCCCTTACGAATAATACCAAAAAGGAAAAAGTTTTTGTGCAAGGCATATACTTGGGTCATCGACAAATGGAAATTCCCACGCCCCAAAATTAATTTATTCATAAAGTCCACAATGATTAATCCCGGGTCTTTAAAGCACGCGAAGGAACCCGTCCCCCAAAGGTTAAAAGAATTAATCAAGGGACAAAAATGGAAACCCCTGATGTTTCAAAAACAACAAGAATACAGCAATAATTCTCGAAAATGATCGCTTTTACCTAGATAAAAATAAAATTAGGTTCATAACTGGTCCTCCGGTCCACATAAAGGGGATGCCCCTCACCCAGTGGGGACCCTCGATCGGTACCCCGAGAAACCCAAGGGAGAAAAATTTCACATATGTTTAAGTAGGGAAGAAAAAAATTTCATAGAAAGTTTCCAGGGCGCATGGTTTACCCCATGTTTTGGGTAAATAAACCAGGGGTAGTAAGAAAAGTGTTAGACTTGAAACATAAAAAAACATCCGCCCGATATCATCCCTTCCCGTTGGAAGAATTGGCGAACAAGCCGCAGGCCAAAAGTATTATGCCCTTAGAATGCGCGAACCCTATTTCCGATCTTCTAGATGACGAAAGCCGCGATCTGACCACTTCGGGAGGGTGCACCTTATATCGTTTCGACCCCACCTTGGGCAAAATCCCACCCGCTAATTTTCCGGCGAATGGTTCAGTTTTTAACTCCCTCCTTCAGAAGGGATGGGTAAAAAAACTACCTAAAAGATTTAATTCTTGGGCTCCTACGTTTCCTTTTCTTTGAAACTTTAAAAAAACTTTTCAAGTCCTTACTACTAATGGGGGAAATTTAACCTCAGAAAAGTGCACCTTTGGACTTAAAAAGTCATTTTTCTCGGTCATGGGATCTACCCAAAGGAAAGTAAAGGGGTCAAAAAAACCCCAAATGGAACCGTTTCAAAAAAAAAAGCCCCAAAAGGTAAAGGAAATTCGACTTTTCTTGGGGATGTTGGTTTTATGGAAAGCAGTTCCCTTTTCGAAAAAAGTTGCAGTCCACTTACAAATTTAAAAAGACTCACGTCATCTCACCGGGACGGGGGAGTTAAACACGCGTTCGAACCCTAAGTCGTGCCTGAAAATGCACCGTCCTGGAAAGGGAAAAAAATTCATGAACCTTTCATCCTCATACAGACGCGAGAAACACTCACTCGGAGGAGTTCTAAGTCAAGTTCATAAACGGTTCAAATTGCCCTTGGGTATTTCCCCCAAAAAAACTGAATTTTTGCGAGACCGTTACTCCCGCGACCGACAAAAAAGGGTTTGGCCATTTTTCTCACCTGTAGAAATTTTCATCATTATCTATGGGGCTAAAAATTCTCAATTGTCCGGGATCACCAACCTCTCCCCAGTTTTTTTAAAAAAGAAAACAAAAATCTCCTCGAATGACCAGGTGGATCCTAGGATCGCGAATATAGTTATAGATTAAATACCAAAAAGGCAAGATAATTTCGTCGCGGCCCCTCTGTCGCGCCCAGGGGATGATAACCCCCGCCCGAGATTACATGGTTGGGACTCACCCAACCAAATTTCTTTCTACCCCAAAAGGGAAAACCCGTGTGGAAAGATTTGGTGGAGTATCTGGAGGGAGGAGGTTCCTATCAAACGCATCCCGAAACCCACTTTGGATCAGTTAGGGGAAAAGGGGACATACTTATTATGTTCGAGAAAAAACTGTGGGAGCCTACACTAGTCCTCAAAATTTCCTGTGTATGAGGTCTCGCCCCCAAGGGCATGAGTTATCAGGTCACTTAGGACAAAAAAAAAACCATCAAAAAAGCGAGGAATTTTACTTTGGGCAAATTTTAAAGTAATGTGTGTGAGTAGTAAAAAACTTGTGTAACTTGCGAGGTTAAAAGGAAGAAAAGGGGTTAAAAAAACCCGAAGGAATACCTCCAGTAGAAAAACCCTTTAAAGAATGGGGAAGACCTCACTGATATGGTGCGGGAGAACAAGGTTACCGTTATTTATGACGGAGCGATCATTACAGTAGGTTTTTTAGTTTTTCCCCCTTAAAACCAAAACACTAACAATCATTAAGACCCTGTGCAGTACCTGGGGACAGGACACCCCCCAACATCTCTGGAAAAAGGAGGGGAGTTCAAGCCCGGGGTTTTTCCAGCAGTTCTGCAACGACACCAAATCACTCTTTGCTATACGCCCCCCATACCCTCAAAAGGAAAATTTGGTGACAGAAGGGTGCACAGGACCCCGAAGTCAGTCCTTGCCCTGTGTCAGGGCACCCCCTGAGTTGGCCACGTTGTTGCAGCCCTGCCAAAAACACTATGAAACAAGCGGGGAACACCCCCAGGACAAAAACCTACTTTGCTTTCTTTTTCGTCTGCCCCCCCGCTTGTTTGGGGCGCTCTACCCGACGCCCAGGGGAACAAGAGCGGGGTGGCACACGCCCTAACCCCCGAGACGCATCTGAAAAAGTCGCGTCGGACAGGGGCCAAAAAAGAAAACGGAAAATAAAAGGGGGGAGGTGGGGGCGCTGGTATGGGGCAGAAAAGAGACCCCCATACCCGGCACGGCCGTAAATAAAGTGAAATGGGTGGGGTCTATGAGGGGTGGGAAATACGTTTTGGGGGGGAGTCTACGTGGTAGAAAATGTTTTCCGAAAAAAAAAGTAAAAAAGCGCCCCAACAAGTGAAGCCTTTTTTGGCAGTGAAGAGTGGTTAGTAGAACCGGTGGAGAGGTCCTACAACCCCACCCGGTGGACGAGCAAATAGCCCCTCGTGTTAGGAGACCTCCTAAAAGGTCATTGAGGAAAATGAATGTTATATTGTTTTTTTTTATATTTAAATGTGTTAGAAATTAATATGAGTCCAAAGGTGAGTGTAGTGTCAGACTAGATGAAAAAAATTTGGCTAGGAGGTTTTCATGTCTAGAAAAACGGAGCGTCTGGTTTTTCACGGGGTAAGCCGGGTTCAGTGGGAGGAGTATTTTAATTCGAGATAGTAGTACTACGCCTTTACTTTAAGTCAACAGTTGCGGTGTGGCGGATATTTAGGACTTGTTGGGCTCTTTTCATTTACCAGAGGCTGCCCGGGGGGCCCCTTGGGGTATTCCCCTGCACCCAAATAGTGGGACGAGTCAAGGTTGACGGCACTCATTTCCCAGGGATCAGGTTGACGGGGAATTTTCCCTTTTATTGGATTTTGTGTAACAAAAAAAACAAGCGACCCCCCGTTTTCAAAGAAAAAAAGAATTTCCATTTAAAATTTCCCCTAAATTTGTCCATACCACCCCCCTTTGACGAGTTTTAAAAAGGAAAAATGATCCGTAAATAGTTACTTTGTACATAGAATTTAAATTTTTTGGAGAATGACGCGTGTAATGCCCCTTATTCGGGAGAGATAGTAGGAAAATTATTATTATAAAATTCCCCAGTATGTTTTTCAGTAGTTATTTTTTTTTGTCTCCGGAGACCATTCCCCTTTTTTCTTTCCGCCATCTTTTCTCATCATTTGGCCCTCCTACCGCCTTTGTTTCTCTTTCTTTCCTTTTTCCGCCTCTTTTTCCTTCCCTTTTTTCCCCCCCTCTCCCCCGAATCCCCTTGGGGGAGGGAAGTTTCGTGGAATAATTGTTGGCGTGATAACTAATGATGTCAGAAATTTTTTTCTTTTGCCCGTTATCTGGCAGGCCAGTTTCACTCCCCGATTCTTAAGGTCTTTCAAAAAAATCCCCATGTTATCGGTTTTGGCATAAGGACGTGTTAGTAACGATACACGCAAAAGAAAACCTACCAAATTTAGTCCATATTTCATACCATACCACTCCAAAAAAATGTGTTCGGACAGTTTACGGGCCCCCAAAAAATACCTTTCTTTGGGTTTTTAGATAAGCATATTAAATTCTTAGTATCAAAGTAAACAGGTTTTTATTATAAGCCCCTGTTTTATATACCAAGTTTTATTTTTTAAATAGTTATTTGGATTAAAAATTTCCTTGAGGCACGCATAAAATCTTTCAACAAGTCCCCTTTTTGCCGCAGGCCATAAACTAGGAGAATATCGTCTCTCCGCGTCGTTGCGTAAAACCTTTGTACCTAGCCCTTGTTTTTCTCCCTTTGTATATTTTACTATATATTTTTATTAAATATATAGGACATTCAGTGTCCAAGGATGATGTTCTGCCCCTTTTTAAGTTTATTAAAGAAAGTTTTCTCTCCGCGTCGTTGCAGGGCCCTCCTGTCTTTTAGAAACCAATGGTCTTACTGAAAAACACACAAAATTTTCTCCTCATATTTTTTCTCTAAGATACCTATTTCCCTGTGTAATTTTTTAAAAAATTAAATAGTATGTTTTCCAAATGTAGGGCAAATTTATGATAGAAAATTCAGTGAGGAGAGTTATGCCATAAGGCTTTCTCTCACATTTTGGAATAGTTTTTTATGTAGGGTTTTTAAAATTCCTTTTCTATTCCGAGTAGGTTTTTCGGTACAGTGTTAACCCCTTTTGTTGGGTATGATCCAAGCAAGAGACTTACTATGTCACTTGATAAATAGGATATCATTGCAATATAGTTTTTGGTATTATAAAAACCCAGGTGTTATTCGTGCAGGGAAATATTCCCCCCACTTCCAAAAGAGTCAGCCTTTACTCGGGAAATTCCCCGTACCAACCCCGATACCCAAAATCAATTTAAAATTTAAAATTTAAAAAAACGTGCCCCCGGGGAGTACTCATAGTGAATACTCGCAGGTGGTGGGAGCAAATCCCTTAAACCCAAACCTATTATCCTTTCCCCAAGTACATCCCCCTTTTCAGTACTCTCCGCGTGAGACGTGGGCATACTTAATATTTAGTAAACCATAAACTAAGTTAAACCTCCATTCAAGTTGTAGTCTTTTTTCAAATCGTCCCCAAATAATACATTCAAGTAACTGACAAAATATAAAAACCTCAACCCGTGACCCCAATTTCCGTAAAACCCAAAAGGGCCCAAATATACATTTATTTTAGGTTTTCCCCCTGTTTTGCATCAGGGATGAAATACCGCAATAGCTTGATCATTTTGGTAAGATAGGGCCAAGTCCAGGTTAGGGAGATTAAAACCCGTCGGGGAGAGTAAAACCGGGGCCCAGGAATGCACACGGTCAGAGAAAAGGGAAACCTGTGACACTATAAATAGTTTTTAAAAAGGAGGGACTAAGGGATGTGAAGAAGTGTGAGGGGGAAAGGATTAGTTTTCAGCTATTTAAAAAAGAATGGGAAGTTCTGATGGTGAATACTAATTTGAGATATTTATGTTTGCAAGAGTAGGGTTATAATGGACGAGAACTTCGCGGCGTTTTCAGAGACACCGACTAATTTTTCCCGGCCTACAATAGGTGATTTTTTTTAAAGGGGACACATAGTTTTTTTTCCGGAAACCCATTATTAAAAAAAAATTCATCACCGAATTTTTGCAAGGTTAAGGTTAGGTAGGTTTCACCTATAATGTTTGGTTAGGGATCTTAGAGGTTTTAAGGTAGGTAAGTCATTAAAACCTATAAGGTTAGGGGGGTTAGGTTGGGATACGTAGTGGTTAAGGTTTTGGTTTGGTTTTATTAAACTTATAAGGTGGGTTTGGTAGTTTTTATTCAATTACTTCCTGTTTTTTGAGACCCGACTGACGGCCAGTTTTAGTCTTTATCTGATGGAGAAATTTTTTTAATGGAAAAGGGGACCAAAAACCTGTGATGAAAAAAAAAAAATTAAAAGGGTTTCCGGAAAAAAAAATTTCCCTTTAGAAAAAACACCTATTGTAGGCCAAATAAAAATTACTCGGTGTCTCTGAAAACGAAAACGAAGTCCTCGTCCCTTATTTCCGGGGGGGGGGAAGGGGGGGCTGACATTTTTTGTCAGGAGAGTACAAAAGGGATTTTGGTTGAAAAAGCATATTTTCCAAATTTATTACAAGTGGAAAAACTGATGTTTATGATAGATAAACTTTAAATTTTTTCAGTAAAAAAAACCAATCAAAAAACCAACATTATGAGGGTTGGGTAACTCTTGTTTATGGATTATTATTGGTTTTAACACCCCTGGGTTTTTTTTTTTTTTGGGGGGGGGGGGGTAACCTTTTTCCCAAGTTTATTTCAAAGTAATTAGATTAGGAAGTTCCTCCCGGGATTATTCCAGATGAAAACCGAATTTCCTTTTGGGGGACGAAACATTTTTTTTGGGGGGTTTTTATGTGTTTTTTGGATTATTTTGCTAACGTTTTTGTCGCAAAAAAACTTTTTTTTTTTCTTAGGTAAAGGTTAAGTTAGGTATAGGATGGTTAGGTTAGATATGGTAAGGTTACGGGTTACGTGGTTTGGCTCGGGTAAACCCAGCCAACCCTCCAATTTTTGGGGCTTCAGCCCCCGCAAATCGGCTGCAGTCGGCCCCCGATGGTTTATGGAGAAGTGTGTCGTGGAGATGGAACGGGTTTTAGGGGACCCTAAATAACCTTTTTTTTTACTTAATAATAGAAAATAGCGGTAGTAATGGTTTACATTAAAAAAGTACGTAAGTGGGGAAAAAAAGCTAAACAACCCCGGGTAAATATTTTGTTTTTAAACAAAACCCAAAAATAAGATAAGATAAGTAGGTCAGTCCATTGTTTAAATTTTTTGTTGAATAGGTGGAGCAAAAAGTGATGAGAAATTTATCGGTTTTTAAAAATGAATGTCTCACCCACCCGTAACAATTAACTATAGGTATTACATTTATACGCAAAACCCACCCAAATTTTATAGTAGTATAATATGCAAAACCCCACCCAAAATAAAATATATGGTAGTGAAATTCTACCATATAAATACTTTTAACTATTTGGTTAATAAGAAGGGGAGACATTTAGATAGGGGGAAATGAAGGATAGGGGAGGATAATTGGTAATGTAGGATATTTTAAAATTGGTTTACATAATTCGCATTTAGCTTTTTAATTTCCCTAAACCCTTTGGGGTTTTTTTTTATGAACTGTCGTGCATTAACTAAAACCTGCCCTATCAAAAAAATACCTAAAAAAAATAATAACTTTTTTCAGTATCAGGGAAAAACTTGTGGGCAATGGAAACGAAGGGTGCATTTGGGAAAGGTCTTCGAGATCGGCTTGATCCTTAGAGTCTAGATGTCAGTACAACCAACACCGGTATTTCCACCACCCTGGGATGAGTCCTCAGCCTGAGATTTTGGCCCCAGTTTCCCGACCACCAATAAGACTGTAGCAATTCCCAACCCTCGTCTTTGGTTCCCCCGCACTTCTTGCTAGGGGAAAATTTCCCGTGTGTTAGGTACACTGTTGCTCTGGGTTTGTTATTAAATTTCCCCCTCTCCATAATGCGAAAACAAAAACAGGTTAAAATCCAACTTAAAAAAGCAGCCTGAATCAAGTAGTATTATTTTCTATACTCGTGGATTTTAAAAAAAATCATTTTTTTATTTACCCCGCTATTTAAAAAATGCTCACAGTTCAATATTCAACTTTAAATTTTCAGCAAGAAAAGATGGGATATGTCTTGCTTTCGTTTTTAACAAAAATGAGACTAACAGTGGAAATCATCATTTTGAATTTTAATATTATTAGTATATATGTTGTAAATTGTTTGATCGAAATGTAAACTTTTGAATTTTAGTTGCTTAAAAGGTTTTTGGAATTGAAACATAAAACAGCGCTTGGAGTACATAAATTTAAATTTTGTATGTAAATTTTTTTCTTTTACCGATTTTGATGGCCCCAAAAAAGTCAGACCCCACTTAGCTGTACGGGTCTTGCGTTTCCCAAAAACATGGGCTACAAGAAAAAATTTTCCTTGCACCCCACCTACCCCTCCGTTAACTTTGTGGTTCGTCATGACCATGCCATTTTGATTTATTATAGTTTGACATTTTTAGTAATTTTCCCTTCCAAAAACATTCATACACGGGGAAGAACTATTTTCCCAAGGCCCCCGCGCATTTTTTTTTCTACCCTAAAAACCCAAACCTAACAACTGTTAAAGTTGGGGAAAAATTCGTTACAGTGACCCTCTCCTTTTCAGACAAATAGTATATTTTCTGATAAATAGGTTTTAAAAGAATTGACCTTTTTTTTCTGAAACACTAATTTTTTTTTTACCTGTAGACCCCCCTGAAAAAAAACTATGACACTATTTTTTTTCCATTTCCAAGAAAGAAAAAATGAACGAGACTGCCGGTCATTTTCTAGCATGACTATTTTTCTTTGCCTAAAATGGGGCTTTTCAGTATTCTTATTTCTAAAAAAATTTTTTTTTTTTTTTGTCACAAAACTACGGACGTTTCTTGATAACAAGTATTTTTCAAAAAAAAGCACTAAAACTTGGCCAGGAAAAAATAAGCGTGTCTCAAAAAACAGAGAAGTAAGGGAATTTTACGGAAACAAGTGATCCCCCCCCCGCATTCGCCAGCCGCCGAGGATCGCTTGCCTAAAATTATTTTTACAAAGACCCTGCTCTGCACCGCCCTCCCGGGACCATTATTAATTTTTACAAAATAAATTAATGCTCTGTAAACCCAAAAAGGCATTGTTGGGAAAAATTTGAGGACGAAAGTTATCCTCTCTTCTCTCCTATTTTGGCAGACTTTTTCAGCCATTGAATGAACCCATTGCCATGAAAGGCAGTTGCTGACAATTTTTTTGGCAGAGAAGGTAAAAGGGGTTTCAAGAAGTTTTACTCTGGAATCGCGAATCCGGGGGGGAAATGTGGGAACTTTCCATCTGGAAAAGATTTGGGAATAAGACATCAGCCCCAATTTTGTAGAAAAATTTTTGCTCCCCCTCTCGCCCCTAGAGACCCCCATGACAAAGTACTTTAAAGGGTCTACATTTCCAGAAGGATTCAGCAGCCTTTTCCTGGCAGACATGAGTGATGCTGACCACCTGAAGGGGGAGTAGATCTGCAGGTGAACAGGGTGTCAAAAAAATTTCCGTACTTTACCATTGTCGGTTTTGGGTGGATCTTTTGGTGCGTACCGGGATGGCGAGGCCAGCGCGGGAGATAATCTTCCATTTGCTCTTGGTAATATTAGCATCCTTGTGTTATATTTTTTGGAGAATGAACAAAAAAAGAAAGCATTTTATTCCCTTCACCTTACTTTACCCTGCAGAGGTAAAAAGTATCTCTGTAACCAGATTTTAGCAAAATAGGGGGTGTGACTTAAAAGGTGATACAGGGGGTGCTGAGGTGGGAAAAGGTTTTAAGAAACGCTGCAGTAGTTTATACCCTGACTTATAATCTACACGTTTCGCTTTTTTTTTTAGCTTTGATCTGCGAAATACTTTTAAAATTTTTCCTAGCTTTTTTTTTCCCGGGCGACGACGACACGGACGACACCAGAAATAAACACTAGATGGCGACTTATGTTGGTAGCCACTTTGTAGAATTTTTGAAATTTTGTTTTTTATGCCATACTATGACACAGATGAATACAAAATGACACAGATCTCCAGATACCCCCTTCAACTTTCTAAATAGGAGTAGAAATGTAAGATTAACCCACCACCGTCGAAAAACAAAAAAAAAAGTTGTCCTGGGATTAACGTTATCTACGGTAAGACTACAGAAAATAATTTTGGGTTCCAGCTCCGTAGATAAAAACATAAACGCCAGGGAAAATTTTTTTTTGTTTTCAGACGTTTGGGCGTTAATACTTCATTTTTACTCCATAATTTTAGGGAAAGTTAAAAGGGCATCGGAGGTCTTGTATAGTAGGGTATAAATGAACAGTGACAAAAAAATTACAAAGGGGACCCAAAAATAAAGTCGCCCCTAGTGTTTTTTAGAGTGTCCTCCCCCAGCCGTCGTCCCCGAAGAAAAAAAAGCGTAGTGAAATTTAATACCCTCTATACTTGCAGCTAAAAGATAAAAAAACCGAAAAAGGGTAATTATACAGTCATGAATAAACATTGGAATCTTCGTGGCACAAAAAATCAGTAGTAAGCTATATATAATTCGTAATATATGGCGCTGGCGACATGATTGCAGGGGCAACTTTTTCGTTTTTTACGGTACATCAGGGGGCCTAGTAGGCGTAAAGCGGCGAACGGCGGCCCCCCGGGGACAATTTTCCCCCGTCACCCCCGAAGGCCCGGGGATTTTTAGCGGGGAAAAAAACTAGTTGAAAATGAATTCGTTCAAAATGAATATTTTTGTGTAAAAAAAAATTTTAAATAACATTATATTTTTTATTGTTTACATCAGTAGTGCAAACAGGGTTTCGGGCCGTGACTTGGGAAACCCCGGGCCGTGGGGTTTTTTGTGTGGGAAAATTTTTTATATTTTATTAAACCGGGCCTCTTTCCTTTTTGCCCAGTTCCGGAACCGGTCTTTCATTTAGGGGGGTTCCGTTCCCGGTTCGGGTTCGCGGTCACAAAGGAAAGAAAAAACCCCTTTTTTTTTACCAAAACCAGCTCGAGCAAAGGAAGGGGCCCCTGTTGTGTGGGTTTCTCGCATTTTAAAGAGGTTCTGGTAAAAAAAAAATAAATTTTAAGACCCCAACTACGGCTCTTTGGAAAAATTAGTTTACGGTACCGAATTTAGTAAATACGTAGTTTACTTCGCCCCGGTCAGGGTGAAGGTGGTTGGTTGACAAGTAGCACGAAACTTTTTGAAGACGTACACCCTAGTGATAGGGAGGCCGGTGAAGTTTTACTGGCAGACAGCGGTAAAGAAGCGAGAAATTTCTTTACCCCTTTTAACAATCGTCATAAATATTTTTGTGGGGTTTTCACCGGGGGGGCGACCGTGGTGTAACGGGGAGCATGTCGCCGGCAAGTGGAGGTGGGCGCCCCCAGCGGGGCCGCCTTTTTTGGTGAACCCCCCCGAAACCCAGGTCTGAGTAGCCGTAAAAAGGGACAAGGAGCGGGATTTTGGACAAAACCCGTTTTTTTTTCAAAACTGGGGTTTTTTTTTCAGATGGGAATTTTTTTTTTCCGAAAACCCAAAGTTTTTTTTTGTTTCGTAATATTTAGAAAGACGTTCTGGGTCTAAGTATTTTTTCCTTTTTACAGGGGTTGGGCAATTAAAGAACAAAAATAATCCCAACGGGGGGGTCTCTCCCTCGCCCCCCCAATTTTTACCTAACCCGGGAAAAAA
>JACEEZ010005223.1:0-30590 GCA_016584305.1 Chionoecetes opilio | reverse complement strand
GCAGAATTAATATTGAAGTCCCATTATATAACAATGAAGTCTTACCCTAGACACAAACCCTAAAATATGTTCTAATGTTAAAAGGAATTCATAAATGTTTGCGTTGGGTGGTCTGTATATAGTACCAATTATAAACTTATGTGGCTTTGAAACTTTTAGAAACAAGGACTCAATGTGTGGAAGTTGTAAAGTGATGTCTTGTATTAGCATACCCTCATAAGGATTTTGTAAGTATATCGCCAGACCACCCCCATATGTGCTTTATTTTTAAAGTGTGCAGTATAACCATTTATATTATACAGTGTACAAATGTCATCACTTAGAGAGAGAGAGTAGAGTGGACACGACCCATCAAGGTCGCCGACGGCGGATTGACTGAAGCCAGAAAATATTTGATCCCTGTTGGCGCAATTATCTGTGACGTCACGCAGGGATGCGCACAACGGACTGATTTTGCCACGACGCCCCCCCCAACGTGAAGCTACCTCTCTCTCTTTACCTTGCTCACAACTACCAGGCTCTTATCCATCGTATTAAAGCTGATTGAAAGAGCTGCTCCCGACAGGATTCGAACACGGGACATCAAGCTCCCTACTCCAAGACATTAACCACTCGGCCACCGCCTCTCCAGGCTAAATGAGACCCCATCTAACAACTTTACGTGCAATTTAAGCTAACAAATAAACGAAGAAATAAAGACAAAATAGGAAAGCAAAGTGACAGATATAGCAGCGAACAGCAAGGTGGCGGTGCGGGAGAAAACAACCAATATGAAGCCAAAGATGACGACAAAAAGAGAATAATAAACTAACCTATGTCTCTGTTATGGGGGCGAAATAGAGTGACAACTGTGTTGCTTCCTGTGGCACGAGACCGCCTGGAAAGAGACACATATTTAGTCACATAACTTGCAAGGGAAAGCTAAAGAGGACTTGGTGGACTTGTAAATTGTGCTAACTGGCAACTCGTCCTGGTTTGGAGGGTCTTATGGTAAGGTGAAGGAAAGAGTTTTGTGGGAGGAGAATGGGGAAAAAGAAGAGAAGCAGGAAGGCAGAGAAAAACATTGGTGGTATAGTAAGTAGGGAGGGAAGGAGGCAGGGTCAGTGAACGGAAGGAACGACGAGGAGGGGGAGAGAGAAGAAGAGTATAAAAGGGTAGAAGTTTATGCAAGTTTACAGGAGGAGGAGGAAGATAATACACTTAAATAAAGGTGGTGATATACGTAAATCCTACCGAGGGGGAGAGAGAGAGAGAGAGAGAGAGAGAGAGAGAGAGAGAGAGAGAGAGAGAGAGAGAGAGAGAGAGAGAGAGAGAGAGAGAGAGAGTTACTATATATAATGAAATAATTGAGTAAACTTTGCACACCCAAGATTTCATATTTCCATAAACTCATTCCTTTAACGCGTAAGTTTAACGTCAGTGATGGGTAAATTATTGGAATCTATTATTGCAAAAAACATTAGAGAGCACTTAGATAAACATAATTTGATCAATGATTCACAACATGGATTCACCAAGGGTAGGTCATGTCTCACCAATCTATTGAGTTTTTAAAGGAAAGTTTATGAGACGGCAGATAATGATAAGGATTATGATATAATATATCAGGACTTTAGTAAGGCATTTGACAAAGTACCACACGAGTGACTCTTAAATAAGGTTAAGGCTCATGGAATAGATGGGAAGGTTCTTCATTGGATCAGAGCTTGGCTAAGTAATAGGCAACAAAGGGTTAAAATTAAGGGTTCTAAATCTGAATGGGGACTGGTGACAAGTGGAGTTCCACAAGGGTCTGTTTTGGGTCCATTACTATTTTTGATTTACATCAACGACTTGGATAGTGGGATTAGCAGTGATATCAGCAGTTTGCTGATGATACTAAGGTAGGTAGGATTATTGGATCACAGTCTGATGTAAACATGTTGCGGGGAGACTTAGATAAAATTAACGAGTGGGCAGTCAGATGGCAGATGGAATTTAATATTGATAAGTACAGCGTTATGAATGTTGGTAGAAAAAACCCTGGTGATAGATACACCATAAGCAATGTATCGCTGATAAAATCAGAAGGTGAAAAAGATCTTGGAGTGAGAGTGAGCCAGACCTCCGACCTAGGAAACAATGTATTGAGGCCAGAAATAGAGCTAATAGAGTATTAGGATTCATAACCAGAAGTGTTAAAAGTAGAAGTGCGGCAGTTATTCTAAAGCTTTATCTGGCTCTAGTCAGGCCTCACCTAGACTATGCGGTTCAGTTTTTGGTCTCCATATTACAGGATGGATATAGCCTTGTTAGAAACAGTGCAAAAGAAGGATGACCAAAATGATACAAGGGATGCGTAACTTTAGTTATAGAAGAGATTGAAGTTATTAAAATTACACTCACTCGAGAGACGCAGAGAAATGGGCGATCTGATAGAAGTTTTTCAGTGGATAAAGGATTTAATAAAGGAGAGGTAGGAAAAGTTCTCACGGCTTTTAACCAGGGTAGAACAAGAAGTAACGGATTCAAGCTGGAAAAGCGTAGATTTAGAAAGGAAATAGGGGAAAAAACTGGTTCACAATTGGGTGGGGAATGAATGGAATGGTCTCAGTAGACAGGTATTTAGTGCGGAGTCCCTTAGGGAGCTTTAAAGAGGGGCTGGATAGGTTCATGGATGGGGAAGAAAGGTGGTTTGTAGATAGTGTTAGGTGACAGGAACTACCACGTATAGGCCTCGCGGCCTCTTGTAGCTTCCTTATTTTCTTATGTTCTTATGTTAACGCAGTTACTACCTTTTCTCTCTCTCTCTCTCTCTCTTCTCTCTCTCTCTCTCTCTCTCTCTCTCTCTCTCTCTCTCTCTCTCTCTCTCTCTCCTCTCTCTCTCTCTCTCTCTCTCTCTCTCTCTCTCTCTCTCCTCCTCAACATAGCCAAGCCTTCCTCTCGCCTTCATAGCTGTCCTCATAAACATTTAACACGGCTTGCCAAATTTTGCACCATCTAAAAACTTACTCCCCAATCAGCGCACAAAAAGTCCTCCCGAAACCCCAAGTATTAAAGCTTTTATTTGGTTTACTGATTTATTCGTTGTTCATGTTTATTCGGTCAAACGATTCGTATATGTGAGTTAGTTCACTAGGGTATCTTTTTATTGTGGTTGTGTTATAATTTACCTCTCTCTCTCTCTCTCTCTCTCTCTCTCTCTCTCTCCTCTCTCTCTCTCTCTCTCTCTCTCTCTCTCTCTCTCTCTCTCTCTCTCCTCTCTCTCTCTCTCTCTCTCTCTCTCTCTCTCTCTCTCTCTCTCCTCCTCTCTCTCCTCTCTCTCTCTCTCTCTCTCTCTCTCTCTCTCTCTCTCTCTCTCTCTCTCTCTTATTTATCAATGGCTTATGTGTTTTGGAAATTGAAAATAACCATTTTCCTGTTTTATATCGTTTTCCATATGTTTTTACAATTTATTTGTTAACAAACACCCACTTTTCGCGTCTAGGTTTTGACAGATATGAAAATGCAATGCAAGTAAAAGAAATGTTTAGATGAATAAACAAATATCATTTTAAAGGTAACGTTTCAACATTTCAATATGAACTTATTTTTTGTTTCCTACAAATGATAGTGATTAGGTACGGTTTCTCTCTCTCTCCTCTCTCTCTCTCTCTCTCTCTCTCTCTTCTCTCTCTCTCTCTCTCTCTCTTCTCCTCTCTCTCTCTCTCTCTCTCTCTCTCTCTCTCTCTCTCTCTCTCTCTCTGCAGACGTGAATGAGAGAGATAGACGTGCATGGATGGATGGCGGGGGGAGGAGGGGATGGGAAGGGCCGTGTATGAGTGTGTGTATATTTCGTTATCGCGCTCATCGAAGGACTGACGGAAGCAGAGTGTGTGTGTGTGTGTGTGTAATGTATGTGTGTGTGTGTGCGTGTGTGCGTGTGTGCGTGTGTGTGTGTGTGTGTGTGTGTGTGTGTGTGTGTGGAGAGAGAAGACACGAAAAGAAAACAAGAAAGAGAAGAGATGAGAGGATAGGAGAGATCCACAAAGCAACGTTTATAGCATTATTATTATTGTCGATGAAATTCCCCTCAAGAGTTCAACAAAAAAGGTTGTACATGAATTGAACCCAAAAAAACGAGATGTCTTAAGAAAAAAAGTATAAACACCTCACAATTGAGGTGGAAAGGCATTTGGCGATCAAGCATATATCTATTCAAAGCCTTCTCTATCCAAAATACTTGAAACCCACGTGCAGTGTCACAATACGTAAATTTCAACTTAATCAACAAGGACTGGATGGTAGAAAATAGTAGATCAGTCATGAAAACCCAGATAAGAAGCGCAAAAAATAAGGTTTCGGTGATATGATGTCAGTGGTGAGATAAATTACATGAAAGCATAGAAAGCTTAACAATGATTAGAGAACACAGTTCATGACATTACGTGAATAAGGAAGAAAATTAAGATTACAGAATGATGGTACAAAGGAATAACTAACTGGGCCTCGGGAAACCGTAGGTGGGGTAGAGGGAAGCCGGAGCAGGAAGAGATGAGGGTGAAATGAAAACTTTGTGGACGGAACTTACCACAGCCGGGCTGAGATGGGAAAGAGTGGTGATTCATCAATCAATCAATCATTGGGGGCATACGCCGGGGGCGCGTCGCCTCGCCCACCCTACGACGCCACTCCCGGGGGTCACCACGAGCGAGTTCCCATGCAGGCTCCTTTCCCATACCAAGCAGCTCTCGACAAGAAACATCAACTTGCCCCAGCCACGAGCCTTGTGGCCTCCTCCACGCCGGATTGTCTCTTACAGATACAACCCGATGGGAAGGATCAGTTTCAGGGTAGCGTGCCACATGCCCATATAGCCGAAGTTGGCGCTGACGGACTATGCAGGTAATAGGCCTCGATTCAGTCTCACGGTGCAATCGCTGATTTGATACGTAATCATCCCAGCGATACCCCATGATTCTGCGAAGACACTTATTACCAAATGCATTGATTCGTCCTCTTCAAGTCACTATTTAGTGTCTATGTCTCACAACCATAGAGTAAGACAGGGATCACAAGCGACTTGAAGATCCGGATCTTTGTCCTCCTGCACAGGTACCGACAACGCCAAATACTCTCGCTGAGAGAGTCCATAACACCGTGGGCTATGCCAATCCACCGTAAGGCTTCTTGACGTGACCCGCCGTCATTATGGACTGCGCTACCAAGGTATGTAAAATTTTCCAAGATCTCAATGTCCTCGCCAAACGCATGAACAGACTGTACTGCTTCATCTAGTAGGTCTCCAAACACCTGGACCTTGGTCTTGAGCCAGGAAACCTCAAGTCCCAAAGGCTTTGCCTCCTCGTGCAGCGCCTCGAGAGCCATCACCAGGACCTCCAGCGACTCAGCAAAGATTACTGCATCATCGGCAAAAACAAGATCAGTGATCTTGGTGTTGCCGACGGATCCTCCACAATCACTTTGATCTACAACCTTGTCCAATACCCAGTCCATACAAGCGTTGAAAAGTGTTGGGGCAAGGACGCACCCTTGCCTCACTCCTGTATTCACAGGAAAGAAGCTGGATACACCTGCCCCACACTTCACAGCACTCGCAGTCCCAGAATACAGATCAGTTATCAAACCAATAGTCCTTGCAGGAATCCCGCGAAGTCGCAGAAGATCCCAGAGTGACTCACGATGCACTGAGTCAAACGCCTTCTTGAGATCAACATAGGCTACAAGCATCCCCTGTCGAAACTCACGTCGGCGTTCCACCAGGACACGAAGCGCTAGATACGGTCCGTTGTTGACTTACCAGGCGTGAACCCAGACTGCTGAGGTCTCTGATGCTTCACCAGATGACTGCGAATTCGTGTCAGCAATAGATGGGCAAGCACCTTGCCTGGTACGCTGAGCAGTGTAATACCGCGGTAATTGTTGCAGTCCTGACGGTCCCCTTTCCCTTTCCAGATAGGGACGACCAGCCCCCTTTTCCAGTCAGGAGGAATGGTACCTGATTGCCACACGGCAGTCAGGACAGCATGTAACCCGCGGATCATGGCCTCACCCCCAGCTTTGAGGAGCTCCGCACTGATATTACAAACACCAGCTGCCTTTCCACCCCTCAACTTTGCTACAGCTTCTCTGACTTCGTCAAGAGAGAGTGCGGTTTCGTCAATGGGAGGATCGGAATCCACTGCCTGTAACCCAGTGGTGTGAAGCTGCTCAGTTGGAGGGTCCACCGTGAACAACTGTCCAAAGTACTCAGCCCAACGAGCCATCTGCCCATCCATGTCCGACACGAGGCGCCCATCTGCTGTTCGAATAGCACTCGCCCGAGAAGGAGACTTGGAACGGAGCTTCTTGAGGGCTCGGTAGGCGGGTCGGAGGTCATTAGCGTTCAAATGACCCTCGACATCCTCAGCGAGACTCCTGACATATATCTCCTTGTCTCTCCCCAGGAGGGTTCTAGTCCGGCGTGACAGAGCCCTGTACTGGTACTGGTTTCCAACCAGCCAGGTGATTCATGGAGATGATTAAAGGAAGACTGCGTTCAGCCGAGGACTTGTAAATTGATATCG
The DNA here is from genome assembly GCA_016584305.1 of Chionoecetes opilio. Classification (NCBI taxonomy): domain Eukaryota; kingdom Metazoa; phylum Arthropoda; class Malacostraca; order Decapoda; family Majidae; genus Chionoecetes; species Chionoecetes opilio. The sequence goes on along the minus strand of JACEEZ010005223.1, from coordinate 24,045 downwards.
ATTTATCTGTCCATCTAGTTATTTGTATCTATCACTGTGTCAATATATATATGTATCTCTCTGTTTATATATAATATGGCAGGATATGTGATGGGAGTATATTCGTAGGAATACATATTTTCAGTTATTTTATTTTTTTATTTTCTCCATCAGCTATTTTCTCTCTGAAATTGAATTGGTACTCGTTTATCCAGCGTTTTTGTGGGACCCCGCCAGTCGTGTCCAGTACGACGTCGTGTCCGTTGGAATAAATAAAATGAAAAACTACAAAAAAGAAAATAAGAAAAGATCCAACTACAACATGAACCTTACCTACATTAAACAACAGCTGTACGTTGTGCTTACGTTCGGTTGTCCTTTAGAGATGTGCTCTGCTCAGGCACGAAGGATGTGTAGCGTTGACAACTGTAGGGAATCCTGTAACACTCTCACTCTCACTCTCAGATATAGCGTGGTGGGTGGTCCAGTAAAACACTGGTCACTCCCTTTTCGTAATACGTACACAACTATATACACAGTGGCGCGGAATAAGACCGGAGAGTTTGAATACTGGTTCCTGACTAAATGCCATTTGGGGTCACGGCCAACCCTCCCAGCCTGGGTGTGAGGGCGTTGCTAAGGAGATGGTGAGAGAGGCCAGTCAATCAAGTGGAAGAGGGGAGGAGATGAGGAGGTCACAGCCAACCAGGAAGTATGCGTGGGAGGAGGAGCATATAGTGAACCAATGAGCCTAGGGAAGGAGATGAGGAGCAGGACAGATAATGAAAATGCGTGCCGGACGCTTGACATACGACCCTGGGTAGAGGAAAGATATACTATGTTCACGAACGCTAGAGCCAGATACCCCTCCCCTGAGGTGAAACATGTCAGGACAGCTTCGCTCTGACCTCTTATTGGTTTATGGAATTCAGTGGAAAGCGTGCATCCTACAGTCCTTCGTTGTTTCTTCAACAACACACCATATATTTACTTTGAGTGCATGAAAGACCTCGAGTCACCATCTGTAGCAAATGTGTTTTCACATGGACACAAAAGTAGGTCAGATACTGTTCATGAAGACGAGATATTGAAAAGGAAATATAGAGGCTCGTAAAATTCTGAGTGAGGGAGAAGATGAAGAGGGTCACCTGGCGGCGCAAGTAATCTTTTTGAGGTCAACAACCAAACTTTTAACCTGACCGGTCGCGCCAGCACTAATAACTGCAGGTATCTGAGGCTCCCGAGCCAGGCCTTGCCTTGAGGCGAGAGAGAAAAAGAGAGAAAAAAAATACAACAATGATTCAAAGATGTTTCTCCTTCCTCCTCCTTCTGTCGTCATAATTGCATCATAATCTTTAAAAATTACCAATAATTAGGGTAGCGAGGTCATTAATTAGAGAGACATGATCTATTGATGTTTCAGCTATTTCCAGTTTTTCCAAAAAACGTCTTGCTTCATGTCTTGTTGCTTCTGAGGACTGGAAAATTCTTGGTATTGAATAATTTTATTTCCTGGAGCTGTCTTACGCAGACGACTGTTGTTGTTGTTGTTGTTGTTGTTGTTGTTTCTAATAGTTTTTTGTTTTTACTTGCTGTTATACTACCACTACTACAACTATCACACCAATACTACTGATACTGCTGCTGATGTTAATTCTGCTTCTACTACTAGTATCACCACTATCACCACTACTACTACTACAACTACTACAACTACTACAACTACTACTACTACTACTACGACTGTAACCACTACCATCACTACTACTATTACTACTACTACGACGACTGTCACCACCACCACTACCACCAATACCACCAATACTACTAATCACCACCATCGCTACATCTATCAAAAATCGAAACTGCATCAAGAATTATAGTAATAACAATAATAATGTTAATAACAATAACTATAATAATGATAACCCACCTCAGCTTCATCCGTCTCTCTCTTTGTTCGGACTGTAATTTTTTCGTTGCTTTGATTATCATTTTACATCTGTGTTTCCTCCATCGCTTTCTCATCATGGGCTTATGGGGATAATCTCATCATATCCGATTCACCAAGGACATCAATCAATCAATCATTGGGGGCATATGCCGGGGGCGCGTCGCCAAGCCCCCCCTACGACGCCATTCCCGGGGTCACCACGCGCGATTTCCCATGCAGGCTCCTTTCCCATACCAGGCAGCTCTCGACAAGAAACATCAACTTGCCCCAGCCACGAGCCTTGTGAGCGCCCCCTTGGCCTCCTCCACGTCGGATTGTCTCTTACAGATACAACCCGATGGGAAGGATCGGTTTCAGGGTAGCGTGCCACATGCCCATATAGCTGAAGTTGGCGCTGACTGACTATGCAGGTAATAGGCCTCGATTCAGTCTCACGGTGCAATCGCTGATTTGATACGTAATCATCCCAGCGATACCCCATGATTCTGCGAAGACACTTATTACCAAAGGCATTGATTCGTCTCTTCAAGTCACTATTTAGTGTCTATGTCTCACAACCATAGAGTAGACGGGATCACAAGCGATTTGAAGATCCGGATCTTTGTCCTCCTGCACAGGTACCGACAACGCCAAATACTCCCGCTGAGCGAGTCCATAACACCGTGGGCTATGTCAATCCGCCGTAAGACTTCTTGACGTGACCCGCCGTCATTATGGACTGCGCTACCAAGGTATGTAAAACTTTCCAAGATCTCAATGTCCTCGCCACACGCATGAACAGACTGTACTGCTTCATCTAGTAAGTCTGCAAACACCTGGACCTTGGTCTTGAGCCAATAGACCTCAAGTCCCAAAGGCTTTGCCTCCTCGTGCAGCGCCTCGAGAGCCATCACCAGGACCTCCAGCGACTCAGCAAGATTACTGCATCATCGGCAAAAACAAGATCAGTGATCTTGGTGTTGCCGACGGATGCTCCACAATCACTTTGATCTACAACCTTGTCCAATACCCAGTTCATACAAGTGTTGAAAGTGATGGGGCAAGGACGCACCCTTGCCTCACTCCTGTATTCACAGGAAAGAAGCTGGATACACCTGCCCCACACTTCACAGTACTCTCAGTCCCAGAATACAGACAATTATCAAACCAATAGTCCTTGCAGGAATCCCTCGAAGTCGCAGAAGATCCCAGAGTGACTCACGATGCACTGAGTCAAACGCCTTCTTGAGATCAACATAGGCTGCAAGCATCTCCTGTCGAAACTCACGTCGGCGTTCCACCAGGACACGAAGCGCTAGGATACGGTCCGTTGTTGACTTACCAGCGTGAACCCAGACTGCTGAGGTCTGTGATGCTTCACCAGATGACTGCGAATCTGTGTCAGCAATAGATGAGCAAGCACCTTGCCTGGTACGCTGAGCAGTGTAATACCGCGGTAATTGCTGCAGTCCTAACGGTCCCCTTTCCCTTTCCAGATAGGGACATCAAGGACATCGACATCATCATTTCCACCTTAAGACTTTTTTTTTTTATTTTTTTTTTTTTTTTTTTTTTTTTTTTTTTTTTTACATCTTGGCCTATTGCACCTGTAGGCAATGACCTCCAGGGGTGGGATGGTAGGCCCTGGAGGCTCACTTGAGGACTATGATGGTTGGCCCTCGCCCGTGGTGGCGCAGGCAGGACTTTTATAGTGACGCCTGTGATTAGAGGCTCATGCTGCCCCCCTGTGTCCTCCGATGCACTCGCAATCAAAGGGTAGAGTTAATGGGCAGGGCATGTGGATGTTCTTAGGCCACTCGACGGTGCATAAATATTTTAATGGATTTTATGGTAAAAATCCACGTCGGGATCGAACTCGGGTCTTCGAGAACGCCAACCGTGACGCTAACCACTCTGCTACCGCCCCCCAAAGAATGCATGTTTTCCCGCATTTTTTTTATTCTTCTCTAAACTGTTCCCATTGCCTCCAAACATTTAACTCACCACAAATAAACTCTTAAACCCCTTTTTCTCAATCTTTTTTTTTACTGGATCTGATTTTCTTCTCAATCTTCCTGTATTCTTGATCGTTTGAATCGCACTTTTTCAACCCTTTTTCCTCAGCCTTTTGATCTCCTCATTTTCTTGATCACTGGTCAGCTTACCTTTCTTTAAATGCAACTTTTCTTCTTCATCTAAATTTTCTAAAGCATCTTTTTTTTCTAAATTCTATTATTTTCTTGTACCTATTTTTTCTTTCTCCCTCTTCTTGATCTCCCGTTCCTACTCCTAACCTTATTTCCCTCTTTTTACCCTATTCTTCCTACCTCAAAATCTTTTTCCCTCATCTTCGTTTTCGTTTCGTCCTCATCTCTTCGTTAATATCACCGCCTTATGATGAAAGTGCGTCCCTTCTTCCCCTTTCTTGACGTTATACCGGGTTGATCACGACCCTAAGGGATGCGCCGATCATTCCGAGACCCAGTCGTATGTTTGGCACCGTAGGAGAGGACGTGGCACGCGAGGACCCCCATGGTATGGGGCGAAAGGGGATGAAAGGCGTGCTTGAAGCTGTTTATTTTTATGTATTAAGAATTTTTTTTTGTTTTTGATTTTTATTCATCATTTATTTATTATACTATCATATTCATTGATTTTCTGAGCGTGTGGAAGATTTTAATTTTTTTTGTTTCCCTTTTCTATGCCGATTCTGTCATCTATTTACTCGTATATATATAAAAATATATATACTTAATATGTATTATATACGTATATTATATATATAATATATATATACGTATATATATATAACATAGCCGCAAAGCCGCCCTCCGGGCGGGACTTTTTGGCTAGCTCCTGCGGAGGGCTATTAGTGGGGGGCCCTTTGGCCCACCACACCTGTGTTTGTGGGGGGCCGAAGGCCCCCCAACACGGACTCTCCGATAGCCCCTTCTAACTTTCCTGAAATCACGGATGTGAAATCTATGTATTCCCCCACCCATTCACTAACCCATTACCCATCAACCCCCCCCACCCTCTCCAAATCACCCATTCCCATCACCCCCCACCCATTCACTCACCCATTACCCATCACCCCCCACCTATTCCCTCACCCATCACCCATCATCCCCCAAACCCCTCACCCCCCACCCATTCCTCACCCATTCACCCCCACACCCATTACCCATCATCACCCCACACATTCACTCACCCCTTTCCCATCACCCTAACTCAGGTTTCCTCAATTCTCGCAACCCACTTTTTTTTCACAATTATCGCTAATAGGCTGCTAAAAAAAAAAAAAAAAAAGTGATCGGATCTCTCATAATTGGGCTTAAAAACCCTTCCCCCGGTCACCCGGGTTTCCCAAAAATGTGCCTATGAGGTGATGCGCCACGGGGGACGGAACCTTACCAGACACAACACACACACACAAAACACACAAAAGACGACACACTTTCGCTTATATTTACCATTACCCATCACCCCCCACCTATTCCCTCACCCTCACCCATCACCCCCAACCCATCACCCCCCACCCATTCACCCCACCCATCACCCCACACCCATTTCCCATCACCCCACCCCCTTACCCCTCACCCCATCAAGGTTTCCTCAAATTTTCGCAACCCACTTTTTTTTTTCACAATTATTGCTAATAGGCTGCTAAAAAAAAAAAAAAAAAAAAAACTATCCCGGATCATCTCACAATTGGGCTTAAAACCTTCCCCTGGTCAACCCCGGGTTTTTAAAAATGTGCCATATGAGTTGATTGCGCCAACGGGGGCGGAACCTATACCAGACCCACACACACACACCAAACACACAACACACACACCCCACAAAACACACACCCCACACAAACACACACACACACACACACACACCACCACACACAGACAGACAGACAGACAGACAGACAGACAGACAGACAGAGACACACTTTTGCTTATATTATTATAGATTACCCATCCCCCCCACCTATTCCCTCACCCATCACCCATCACCCCCAACCCATCACCCCCCACCCTTCACTCACCCATCACCCCCACAACCCATTACCCTCACCCCACCCATTCACTCCCCATTAAACCCCTCACCCTACATCAAGGCTTCCTCAATTCTCGCAACCCACTTTTTTCACAATTCTCGCTAATAGGGTGCTAAAAAAAAAAAAATGTGATTGGATCATCTCATAAGTGGGGTTATGACCTTCCCCTGGTCAACCTGATTCCAAAAATGTGCCATATGAGGTGTTTGCGCCACGGGGGGCGGACCTATACCACACCACACACACACACACACACACACACACACACCCACAACCAACACCACACCACACAGACAGACACACTTTCGCTTTATTAATATAAGAATAGATATATATAGTAAAATATATATATATTATATATATATATATTATATATATATCTAATATATTTTATTATATATATATTTATATATGCACACACACACCCCCACACCAAAACACACACACACACACACCACACACACACACCCCACACCATACAGGGTACTCCGTAGTGTAGGGGAAGCACGCTCGGTTCACACCGAGAAGTCTCGGGTTCGATCCCCGGGCGGAGCGGAACAGATGGGCTGTTTTCCTTAAAACTCGAGCCCCTGTCCACCCAGCATGAATGGGTACCGGGTGTTAGCCGGGTTTTTTGACCCTGCTCTCCAGGGTGCTGGCTTCTCGGCCAAAACTAAGCACTAAGGATGAGTGATAAAATGTTGATATGGAACGGGGCCATACGAGCGTTGCTCAGGCCCTGTAAAATACAACTAGATTAAACAACTAGATGAATACACACAACACACACACACCACACACCAACACACCCCAACACACACCACACACAACACACACACACACACACACACACACACACACACATACAACCACACACACACACGTTAAAATTTACAAGCCAAAATCCCGCCTTTAACTCGCCCCCAAACCCTTAAGCCCATCAAATACCAAGCTTTAGGCCTTATATCTCCCCCCTCAGAACGGGAATTCACACCATCTCTCAGCACAAACTCGCTGGATCGTGCATTTTTTAAGTTCCTATCGAGGGCGAAGAGAAAAGGGCGTATACGGCAGGGAGGAGGAGGAAAAGAAAGATGGTAAAAAAAATACGAAGGAGAGGGAGAAACATATGGAAGGGAAGGGGAACTCGCAGAAAGGGAGGGAAAGGGTGAAGTAATTGTTTATTTATCAAAAATTTCTCTCCAACCCCTGCAATATTGAATCAAACTAAGAGCATCGCGGAGGCCAGATTTACATACAGTGATTGGCTTTTCATGTAATGGGTATATTGAACTCTTTTCCCCGCCTTTCTCAACCACTCACTCACTCTCTCGCTGATTCACTTTCTCATTCACTCAATCGCTGATTCACTCCCACTCTCCCACGCATGTATTATTAATCGAACTCAGTCACTCACTCACTCACTCATCCATGTACCACACCCACATACCACACACACACACCGCGCATGGTCAGTTTTTATAACGTGCTGGTCTCCCAGTCCCGTGGGGAGGGGGTTCGAATCCTCGCGCTCCCAGGGATTTTTCACTGACAAACTCGGGCGTTTACTGTCCCCCTTGAGCAGGGAAATTGAGGTGTGTGGGTGTGTGAGGTCCCAGGATTGCCCCAAAAAATCGGTAATAATGAGCTCCAAGCTCGCACTGAGAGGGGGAAACTGGCGATCGGGGAGCCAGCTCGCGTGGACAAGACCGTGGGTGAATAACACACACACACCCCACAAAAAAAAAAATTGATTGATTGATTCAAGGAAATCCCTGAAGGCCTCGCAAAACATTCATGTGCTGTCATTCACTTATTGGCTTTAGGAATGGCCTGTAGAGGGGTGGAAGGAGGGAAAGAACGGAGAGAGGATGTTTATGGCGTAAGGAATTAATTTTTGGTGCGATTACAACTTGTAAGGAAAATCGCAGAGACACAAGGAGAAAGTCTTGATGAAGTGACTGGGGTGAGGCAACTGAGGAAAAGTCTGGTCTAGTGGCATAACCTTGACCCAAACACACATGCCCGTAGGCGAAACAGGGTCGGGTTGCCGGGTACCCCACATTCACCAAATACATACCTCCCCTCCTTGAAAAGAGCCGTCCCCCACACGTTCACGAAGGCACATGGGGTCATGAACAAAATATAATGAATACATTACATAATTGCCAGTTCGATACATAGACAATATTCAATCATTGGGGCACAAGCCGGGGGGCAACGTCGCCAAAGCCCACCCTTCGACGCCACTCCCGGGTCACCCCCGCGCGAGTCCTCCATGCAGGCCCCTTCCCTACCAAACAACTCTCGACAAGAAAGCATCAACTTGCCTCAGCCACGAGCTTGTGGCTAGGGTACGCCATATAACAAAAATTCTTTTTCTCAACTTTGGCATACCATTTTCCTATGTAAAATGGAATTCTAAGACGATTTTATCTCCTTCCATTTTTGCATTTGAGCAATTCTTACTATGCAGAATCGCACTTTTATATTGCACCCTTTCGAATAATGCTTAAATGAGTACGCATGTCCGGTTGGTCCTGTTATTACATCATGCACCATTTTGAGTTCCAAATGACTAGCGTGGTAAGCTCTTTCTGATCAGTTTGGGTTTATCAGGCACTAATCACAGTGTCCACAGCCTCTTGCGCTGGCCTAGAACGTGTCATCATGTCCTTCTTAGACCTGAACAGGGCATGGGTCTCCCGGTGGGTTTGGGGCCCCAAACCTGGATGAACCCCGTCTCTGGCCTGCTGCCCCCACCACTGCTGCCGCTGTCTCTGTCACCTGCTTCACGACTCTTTCGGTGCTCTGAGTGTGGATAGGAACTCCGGAACCTCGTACGCTTTACAGGGTCTCTTGGAATCTGATCTCCGGACAGTGACAGGTGATGCCGGCTCGTGCACCTGCCAGGCTCCAGCTGATCAGTGTCTGAAGCTGGGGCGACAATTCAGCTTGGGGGCGTTTTTGCCCCCCCGGGGGGGTCTTTTTTTTTTTGGGGTCCCCCCCTTTTGGGCCCTTAAAACAAAAAAAAACTTCTTTCCCGGTTGCTTTCTTTGGGGAAATTGGGGTGGGGAAAGAACCCCCCCCCCCCGGGGAAACCTCCCCGGGGTTTTTTAAAAAACCCCGGCCCTTTTTAAAAAGGCCAAAAAAAGGAAAAATTTTTTCTTTTTTTTTGGGGGGGGGGGGGGGGGGGGGGGGGGGGGGGGGGGGGGGGGGGGGGAATCGGGGTTTTGATTTTTAACCCTTTTGGTCTTATTGGGGGTCCCCTCTACCAAAGTCTTTTTTCCCGGGACAGTAAAAGGTTGATGCCGGCTCGTGCACCGGGCCAGGCTCCACTGATCAGTGTCTGAAGCTGGGGCGACAATTCAGTTTGGGGGGTGTGATGCGAGGTCTTACACTGGTGTCCCCATACTCCTCGCCCCTCCTTAAAAATCGGGGTCCGGCAAACCTGGGGCGTCCTCACTCGATCCCCATCCGAAGGAGGACCTTCTGAGTTGCGAACCATGCTCCTGTCCGCACGTAAGGTCACGCTGTTTGGACCTTCTTGGGCTGCGACCTCTCCTCTGACTCGTGGGAGTCTTGGGGCCGTCCTTTGTCTTGGTGAACCTTGATGTCGTGTAATTTTTGAAGTACCCCCCGGAAAACACTTGATAGATTTCCGGGGTGTTCGTTATTTGCAAGTCACCCCTGCTTTCTGGTCCACATGTACACGGGCGCTGGGCTGTGGGACCCACTGGAGTGGGACCCTTGCCACCTTGATCCCCTCAGCTGAACGGGAAAACGCCCCGCTTCACAGCCTGGACCACTGGTAGGGACCTGCGGGTCAGTGGACTGTTGACCAGATATACCCCGGGTATCTCCGTAGCTTCACCGCCTGGCCTCCTCTGAACTCTGCGTTGTACTGCTCTCATTCACACGGGCAGCAGACTGCACACGGACCCTGAAGGACTGTCAGGTGGGGTAGGCCCCCGTGCTGGTGATAAGGGGCGCACGGGAAACTCTTTTTGTGTCACACGATATACTCCAAAAAGGTTGCGTCCCAGCTCTTCCCCAAAAATGAGCGTAAAACCACCCTTCCACCCCGTGTTGGCCCCTAGTTGAGTCCCTTGCAGTACATCAGTGAGTCGGTGGAGCCCCATATGTCACCAGCAGATCATAGAAGCCTGAGCCCCCTTAAACGCAGGCTTCTCGGGTGGCACCGGTCCTCGGGTACAGTGCCAAAGGTACCTTCCAGATACTCCTCTGTCCTGACACATGCTCCTCCCTGATCAACCTTGGGTGAAATTTTCCCTACTGTCGGGCCCATCGCCCTGGTCTTGTCCTTCCTCCCCGTAACCCAAATCCAACTTTTTTGGGGTACCCGGGTGTTTTCCCCTGGTAAAGGTCCCTGGCCGATGCCATGGCATCCGCCTGGCCCTCCTCATTTTGTTAGGATCGCAGACCAGGTACGACATGTGGGGGAAGAGGTGGCCGTCAGCGAAAAGGGGGCCTGGAGGAATCCGAAGCCAGGCAGCAGCCAGGGGGGCGGAACGTCAAACCCGGGATTTTTCCAGCGCCGGGTTCCGGGATGGCTTGTTTTTTTTTCCCTTGCGCTGGCCTGTCCAAGTACTGCATCACAAGGGGGTGCCAGGACCCCCACCTCTCCCTGGCATCGTCTACCATATGAAACCCTCCTGTTGCTCCTGCCTCTTTCCTCTGAGGGGCAGGTGACGACTCTCCGTCCCCTCCTCAGAATCCTGGTGATCTTCAGCCTGGCCCGGAAATCTCTCCTGCAGCTCAAGACGTCTGACCCTTTTCATCTTTCTGCTTCTGCTTCTTCAGCTTAGCCCCCTTCCCAAATGCTTTCTCTTTTCTGCATTTTCACTTTTTCTATCGTCTCCCTTCTTGTCTACCCCTTCATCATCATTGCCTCTCCTCCCCAACTTTTTTATCCTCTGGGAGTCAGCCCTCCAGGGCTAAGTAGGGACTTTCTGGCCACGGGGGCAGTCACCTGCCGTGTGCTTCCCTGGACAGCTGGGGGTTTTGGAGCAGTGGGTTCCTGGGGCCTTTTCAGAGGAAATCGTGTGAGGGCAGGCCGTTTTTGTCAAAAAGCCTGTCCATATTCTTCTCCACGAAATTTCCCTTTCTGCTTTAGTTTTCTCTGTCTCTCACCACTTCACTAACCTTCCCTTTCCCAAAAATGATTTTATCCTTCTGGGTTTCCGGACCGGGCAATAAAAAACCACTGGGGTGAAACTGGGCGTTTGTTTCTTCCACTGGCCAAACACCATGGGGGTCAGATCCCTTTGCAATGTTTCTCACGGGTACCCCCGCTTGTCAACACCCTCCCGGGAAACCGCTGGTTCTTGGAAAGGATTCCCCTCTTCTCACCCGCATACGTAGGGACCTCACTCTCAGCAAACTCTCGTCCACCCCCAAAAAAGGCGGCCAACTTGGATCCCCGAGCTCGTCCTAGTTCGGGCTTCGACCCACTTGGTTTACAAGGAAAGCCTCCTGAAAAAAACGTTTTGGATACAATTTATTGGACGCTAAAACTTTTTTAGAAATTCTTTATAGTTGTGGAAAAAGGCTGTTTGTGAAAAAATCCTAAACTACAGAAATCGCACAATATCCCTTACCTTTCTTCACACCAGTAGGACAGGGGAAACAGGCCCCCTTTTAACACCCGACCTGTAAAAAATTGTTTATAACTATTTTCTATGGGTCATCCCGACAATACGGAATTCCCCCCCGGTCAGGGTTTATATTTCCCAATACAAAACCCCGGTGTTTTAAAAAGTGCTCGTGGTGACAACTACAATTGTTGACAAAAATGGCGCATTGATTGCTCCCCAAAATTTGAATTACAGAAAAAAGAACAAAGAGCGTAAAATCACTTCAAAAACGCACATCATGACGTAGATGAAACATTAACGCATTCTCTATCCAAAAACGTTTACTTTTTATTTAAATCAATTACTTTCCCCTTGAATACCCCGCGCCTTGCCCGGTCGACAAGGTAGTTGCCAGGGGAAAGCTCCAAACAAGGCTCTTTACCTGCCACCCGTTGGCGTTTTTTTTTCGACTATTGTCGCAGTATCACCCGCCCTCTTCTTTCGCCCCCGTCTCCCTTCTTTGTAACGTGGTCAAGAAATTGAGATAGGTGCAAATGAAGTCGTTACTTTAGCGGTGCTAAGATATGTTTTGCATATAAATATAAGAGTCCATTTTTTCATAGCAAGAAGTGCTCAAACCAAAAAGTTGAAGAGGACAAACCACCCTTAAAATTCAATTTTACATAAGAAAACACCCTGCCAAATTCGAAATAATCTATATTTCACTTTTCATTGGACCTACGGCGTACCCTATTGTGGGCGCCCCCTTGGCCTCCTCAACGCCGGATTGTCTCTTACAGATACAACCCGATGGGAAGGATTTGTTTCAGGGTAGCGTGCCACATGCCCATATAGCCGAAGTTGGTGCTGACGGACTATGCAAGTAATAGGCCTCGATTCAGTCTCACGGTGCAATCGCTGATTTGACACGTAATCATTCCAGCGATACCCCATGATTCTGCGAAGTCACTTATTACCAAAGGCATCGATTATTCTCTTCAAGGCGCTATTTAGTGTCCATGTCTCACAACCATACAATAAAACAGGGATCACAAGCGACTTGCAATATCCGGATCTTTGTCCTTCTGCACAGGTACCGACAACGCAAAATACTCGTGCTCAGCGAGTCCATAACACCGTGGGCTATGCCAATCCGCCATAAGACTTCTTGACGTGACCCGCCGTCATTATGGACTGCGCTACCAAGGTATGTAAACCTTTCCAAGATCTCAATGTCCTCGCCGCACGCATGAACAGACTGTACTGTTTCATCTAGTAAGCCTCCAAACACCTGGACCTTGGTCTTAAGCCAGGAGACCTCTAGTTCCAAAGGCTTTACCTCCTCGTGCAGCGCCTCGAGAGCCATCACCAGGACCTCCAGCGACTCAGCAAAGATTACTGCATCATCGGCAGAAATAAGATCAGTGATCTTGATATTGCCGAGGGATGCTCCACAATCACTTTGATCTAACACTTTGCCCAATACCCAGTCCATACAAGTGTTGAAAAGTGATGGGGCAAGGACGCACCCTTGCCTCACTCGTGTATTAACAGGAAATAATCTGGATACACCTCCCGCACACTTCACAACACTCTTGAGTACAGACCAGTCATCAAACCAATAGTCCTTGCAGGAATCCTGCGAAGTCACAGAAGATCCCAGAGTGACTCAAAATGCACTGAGTCAAACGCCTTCTTGAGATTAACATAGGCTGCAATTATCCCCTGTCGAAACTCACGTCGACGTTCCACCAGCACATGAAGCGCTAGGATACGGTCCGTTGTTGACTTACCAGGCGTGAACCCAGACTGCTGAGGTCTCTGATGCTTCAGCAGATGGCTGCGGATCCGTGTCAGCAATAGATGGGCAAGCACATTGCCTGGCACGCTGAGCAGTGTAATACCGCGGTAATTGTTGCTGTCCTGACGGTCCCCTTTCCCTTTACAGATAGGGACCACCAGCTCCCTTTTCCAGTCTGAAGAGGAATGGTACCTGATTGCCACACGGCAGTCAGGGCAGCAATACAGGTCACAAATAAACTGCATCCTCACAAGACAATAACAATCGAAGAGGGCAAAAGAAGACTAGGTGTCGTATAAAACAGATAATTTATTTGCAACACAGAAAGGCATTGAAAATTATCATAGAATACATATACATTGAAGTACTGCAAACAACAACAGAAATAAGCGGAGCAAAACATAGACATAATTTCAATACGTGAATTAGAATGAGCCACACATGCACTGAAGCGAACAGAACATAGATAAAATCACAATTATGAGTGAATTAGAAGGAGCCACACATGCAACAATTGCAAAAAAAACGGGCGTGATATATTAATACAATATCAATAAGTAGATTGACCAGCCACACATGCAACGAAGTGGACATAATATATCGATCTAATCACAAAAAAATATGTGAATGAGAATGGCGCCACACATGCACTTAAGTGGGCAGAAAATAGATAAAATCACAATGATAAGTGAATGAGATGAACAGAGTAGTAGCACTGTGCCACGGGGTGTATCAACGAAGCTGCATCAGCAAACGTTATGGCCAAAATTTAAATAAAAAACCCCCTTGGCCCCCCCCTTTTAAAAAGGGAAAAAGGGGGGCCCCCCCCCTTCCACCCTTTTAAACGGGAAAAAAAACCCCCCCCCCCCCCCAAAAAAAACCCCAAAAAAAAAAAAGGGGGGGAAAAAAGAAAACCCTTGAAAAACCCCAAAAAAAAAAACCCCCCCCCCTTTTTTTTTTTAACCCCCCCGAAATTTTTTGGGTTTTTAAATTCCGGGGCCCGGCGCTTTTTTGGGGGCCCCGGGAAAATTTCCCCAAAAAAGGGGAAAGCCCCCCCCCCAAAAAACCCCAAATTTTTCCCCCCCCTTTTTTTCCGAGGGGACCCCGGCCCCCCGGGAAAAAAAAAACCCCCCCAAAAAAAATTTTAAAAAAAAAAATTTTTTAAAAAAAAAAAAAGGGAAAAAAAGGGCCTTTTTTTTTTTAAATTTTTTTTTTTTAAAAAAAAAAAAAAAAAAGGGAAAATTTTTAAAAAAAAAACCCCCAAAAAAACAAAACAAAAAAAAAAAAAAAAGGAAAAAACCAAAAATTGCAAAAACCCCAAAAAATTTTTTAAAATTTAAAAAAGGGGGGGGCCCCCAACCCCCCAAAAAAACCCCCAAAAAAAAATTTTTAAAAAACCCCTTTGAAAAAAACCCCAGGAAAAAAAAACAAATTTTGGGGAAAAAAAAAAATTAGGAAGGGGGGGAAAAAAAAGGGGGAAAAAAAAAAAACCCAAAAAAGTAAGGGAGAAAAAGGGGGTAGGGCCCCCCCTTTTAAAACCCCCAAAAAAAAAAAATTTGAAAAAATTGGGGGGGGCCCCCCCTTTTTTAAAAAAGGGGTTTTTTTAAAAAAAAAAAAAAATTTGGGGGGGAAACAAAAAAAAAAAGGGGGAAAAAAGGGGGAAAAAGGAAAAAAAAAAAAAAAAAGGGGAAAAAAAAAAAAAAAAAAAAAAAAAAAAGGGCCCCCCCCAAAAGGGAATAAAGGGGGGGGGGCCCCGGGGTTTTAAAAAAAGGGGGGGGGAAAAAAAAAATTTTTTCTCCCCCTTTTGGGAAAAACCCCCCCCCCAAAACCAAAATTCTTTCAATTTTTTAAACCCCTTTCCCAGGCCCCCAAACCCCAAAAATCCCCGGGGGGGGGGCCCCCTTGGGGGCCCCCAAAAAACCGGGCCCCCTTTTTCCCCGGGGCCCCCCCGGGGGGAAAAAAAAACCCCCAAAAAAATTTTTTAAAAAAAAGGGGCCCAAAAAAAAACCCTTGGGGGGGAAAAAAAAAAAAAAAAAAAAAAAAAAAGGGGCGGGAATTTTTAAAAAAAACCAAATAAAAAAAAAAAGGGAAAAAAAAAAGGGGGGAAAAAAAAAAAAAGGGGGGCCCCAACCCGGTTTTTTTTCCCTTTTTTAAAAAACCCCAAACCCCAAAAAACCCCCCCCAACCCCCCCCCCCAAAAAAAAAAAATTTTTTTTTTTTTTTCCCCTTTTTTTGGCCCGGAGGGGGGGGAAAAAATTTTTTTTTAAAATTTTTTTCCGAAAAAAAAATTTTTTTTTTTTTTTTTTTTTTTTTTTCCCCCCCAAAACCCCCCAAAAAAAAAAGGGGAAAAAAATTTTTTGGGGGGGCCCCCCAACCCCCAATTTTAAAAAAAATTTAAAAAAGGGGGTTTTTAAAAAAACCAAAAAAAAAAATTTTTTGGAAAAAAAAACCCAAAAAAAGGGGTTTGGGAAACCCCTTTTTTTCCCAAAAAAAATTTTTTTGGGGGGGGGGTTTTTTTTTTTTTTTGGGGGGGGTTTTTTTTTTCCCCCCCTTTTTTTTTTTTTTCTCTTTTTTTTTTCCCCCCCCCCCTTTCTCTCCCCTTTCCCTCCCTCCTCTCCCCCTTTCTCTCTCCCCCTTTTTTTTTTTTCCCCCTTCCCCCCCTTCCCCCCCCAAAAAAAAACCCCCGGGGAAAAAAAAAAAAGAAAAAAAAGGGGGGAAAAAAAAAGGGGGGGAGAGGGGGGGGGGGAAAAAAAAAAAAGGGGGGGGAGAGGGGGGAAAAAGGGGGAAAAAAGGGGGGAAACCCAAAAAAAAAAAATTTTTGGGGGAAAAAAAAATTTTTAAAACCCAAAAAAAACCCAAGGTTTTTGGGGGGGGAAATTTTTTTAATTTTTAAAAAAAAAAGGGGGAAAAAATTTTTGTTAGCCCCGGGTTTTTTGGGAAAAAAACCCCCCGGGGGGGAAAAAAAAAAAAAAAAAGGAAACCCAAACTTAAACAAAAAGGTTTTTGGGGGAAAGATAAGATTTTTTTTTTTCCCCCCCAAAAAATTTTTTTTTTAAAAAAAAAAAAAAAAAGGGGGGGTTTTAAAAACCAAAAAAAGAAAACCAAAAAAAATTTTTTTTTTTAAAAAAAAAAAAGGGGGGGGAAAAAAAAGGTTTTTTTTTTAAAAAAATTTTGGGGGGGCCCCAAAAGGGGTTTTAAAAAAAAGGGGGGCCCCCCAAAAAGGGGGGGGGGTTTTTTTGGGGGGTTTTTTTTGGGGGGAAAAAATTTTGGGGGGAAAAACCCGGGTTGGGGGCCCCCCCCAAAGGGAAAAAAAAAAATTTTTTCCCCCCCAAAAAAAAAAAAGGGTTTTTTTTCCCAAAAGGGGGGTTTTTTTTAATTTTTCCCCAAAAATTTTAAAAAAAAAAAGGGGGAAAAAAAACCCCCCCAAAAAAAAAAAAATTTTTTTTTTTTAAAAAATTTTTTTTTTTTCCCCAAATGGTGCCTCCTCTTTTTCCCTAGATTTCTAAAAGGGGAAACTGCTTTTTTTTTCTCGTTGATAAAGGCAGCATCCAATAAGAATTACCCAAAAATATAAGTCTAAAAAAAAATTAGAATACATAAATAAGATACGTATTTTTTATAAAAAGTTCCTTATACGTACCTTTCCCAAACTTGTTCTGTAATCTTCGTGGAATTTTATTTTGTTTGTTATTTTCCCACGAAATATACTTTTGTGTGGGGTGGTGTGCGTTTTTGCGTGTGCGTGTGCGTGTTTCGTGTGCGTGTGCGTGTGCGTGGTTTCGTGGGGGTGCGTGCGTGCGTGCGTGCGTGCGTTTCGGGTGCGTGCGGGGCGTGCGTATTTTATTTCCCCCTTTAAAAAAGGCCTTCCCCGTTGGGAAAATGTAAGGGACGCGTTTAGAAATTATCAATAACTATAAAGTGACATTTCCTATCGACGCAACAATGAAGAAACCTTTAAAAGGGGACCATGGAACTCTCTCTTCCCTCTCTCTCCCCTTCTCTTCCCCTCCTTTTCCCCTCTCCCCTCTCCTCCCCCTCTCCCTCTCTCATTCGCTCTCCCCTTTGCTTCTCTCTTTTCCTTTTTTTCTCTCCTCTCCCCTCTCTCTCTCTCTCCTCTCTCTCTCTCCCCCTTCTCTCTCTCTCTCCTCTCTCTCTCTCTCTCCCCCTCTCTCTCTCTTTTCTTCCCCCTCCCACGACGTTATGTTCCGTTTATTTTTGTGCGGGGGCCAGACACAGGGCCCCAAACCCTGAACCAAAATTTTTTTCCCTCCCATAAATTTTTTAAAGGGGGGGCAGGGGAGGATTGGAACCTATAAAAGTACACAAAGGGAAAACAAAGGAAACACAAAAAAGCAATAGACTATTAGGGCCTTACCTGGCAAAATGGATAAAATTTGGGAAACGACATTGGCTTATAGTAGCCAGAAGGAGCTGAAGGGACAGAGAAAAGGGGGTAAAATAAATTTAGAGGTATTGAAGGAGAAACCCCATGGGGAAACGGGGGCAATTTTTTACCTTTTGAGGGGGGACGTTCCTTGACAGGGGCGGGTCCCCAAAATTTTGCACACAATAAATGTTGTTTTAAAAGGATTCAAAGGCTTATTTTTTTAAAATTGGGTTTATTTTGGGTGTATTTCCCTTTATTGGGTTTTCTAGGGAACTGTTACGTTTTTTTTCTCATATTTTCAAATCTTTTTTTTTTTATTGTTTTCTCGCCTCATTAAAAATTTATCGTTAGGGTTTTTCATGTATTACGAATGTCGCGTCTTTAAGGTCCATTTTTTTTTTTCTCCCCCTCTTTTTATTCTAACCCTTTTTCCTTTCCCTTTTTGTCCCACCACTTCCCCCTCTATCCCGTTCCCCCTTTAACTAAACCCCCTCCTTTTTTTAATTTTTCTTTCTATCCTCCCCTTTTCCCTTTTTCCTTCTCTCTCTCCCCTCTCTCCCCTCTCCCCTTCTCTCTCTCTCCCCTCTCTCTCTCTCTTTTCTCTCTCCCCTCTCCCCTCTCCCCCCTTTTTCTCTCCCCTTTTCTCTCTCTCCTTTTTCTCTCTCTCTCTCTTTCCCTTTTACACGCACACGCGCAGCAAAGCGACTTGCGTGGAAAAAGACCATAGGTACTGAAAAACACACAACCCCCAAAAACCCCACCACACACCCCCACACACACCCACACACACACACACAAAACACACACACACACCACACAAATCCCCACAACCCCAGATATATAATAATTCTATTTCTCTCATCTTTTTTTAATCCTTGCTTTCCCTGAATGAAAAATAAAACCCTTTTCCCAGAATGGGAAAATACGTCCAAATTTAAAAATAATGGAAAGCAAACCCCAAACGAATAAACTGTCAGGAAAATTTTAGCTTTTTTCTCTCCTATTTGACTACTGGGGAATATGGGGAATTCTTTAACCGGCGTCGCGACCCCAAAACCTCTTTCACTGCCCTCGCCCCTGCTGGTTTTTGCATGCCGACTGGTGCCCCGCAGGGATACGTTGGACAGGATGTGCCCCTTCCTCAGGCGTTTTGCACTCCCATTTATGCACTTTATCCCCTTTCCGTCGCTGCTCCCCCTAACTCCCGCCTGGTTTGGGGGAAAAAGACGAAAACCCCCGGGGCCGCCCTTCCCGGTTCCCGAACCCCTTTTTTACACTTGTGTTCCAGAAGGTTTACGTCCCAAACGTTTTTCCGCGTTGACCCAGGAAAATTTAATTTTTTTTTTTTTTAAAAATTCCTTCCCCTCAAGGAAACCCCATTACAATTCGTAACAAATAGAAAAAATTTCGGATTGGGGGCACCAACTAAGGGCCCATATAATGCATTATTTTTACCCTCAAACAAAAGCTTGTTGGGAAAATTAAATTTATTTTGGAACAAAATTTACAAAAGGGAAAAAAATAGAAAATTTTCCTTTCAAGAACCCATTTCCCCGCCTGGTTTTTTTGTTTTTTGATTTAAAAATTTTGGGGTTTTTTCCTTTCCCTGCCCCTTTCTCCCCAAGAACCGCCCTAAAAGGGGGTGGAAGGCAAGGGAGGATTCCCCCCGACAAAAACCCCGAGGAGGTAAAAACAAAAACCGGGGCCCCAAAAAACCCCTGGCCAGGGGCCTTTTTGGTATGTGAGGCTCACTCAACCCCTTCCCCCGGAGTCCCAAGCTTCAATTTTGGAGATGAAAATTTAGGGCAGGTTTCTTGAGCCCACAGGGCTGGCCCCCCAATAAGTTCCAGGCCAAGGTTTTCCAAAAACTGTTTTTTGGATTCCCGTCAGGATTATTCATTCCCCCCTTGTGATTTCAGTTACAAAAATCAATTCCCCACAACCCATATGCCACGAAACGATGCTGGAACCCTTTTGGTGAGGGGGTGTAGAAAAGGTTTTTTTTAGGGGTGAGGGGGGGCAAAATTTGGTGGGGGCAAGGGTTGAAAAGCGGACCCGAAAGGGAAAACCCCAAAGGGGTGAAGGGAAAAAAGTACGGGAAAACCGGAAGGGAAAAGGTTTTAGGGGAATTTTTAAGGAAAAAATTTAAAAAAAAAATGGGAAAGGGTGGAAGAGTTTAAATATGGGGGAAAAAAAAAAAAAAATATAAAAGTAAAGAGAAAGGAAAAATTTGGGGAGCGAAGACAGGGAGGCGGGGACCCAAAGGAAAATACCCTAGCGGTTTTAAAACAAAAAGAAGGAGCAAAAAGGCCCCCATGACGCCCCGGCCCCGGATTGAAAACGAGGGGCGGGAATCGAGGGAAAACTGCAAGGAGAAAAAACTCATTGGTAACACCCCGAAAAACAAAAGTTTGGGCCCCCCGGAAAAACTATAGTATATTTTAAATTAACGGGGGGGGAGTAAAAATGGAGGTCATGTCCCTTTGTCTTGAGGTGGGTAAATCGCGGTTTTGGGGGGAGAAAATTAAAAACCCAGCAACACAAAGCCGTCTACACCGAGCGTCCAAAAAACACAGACACAAACCCCGGAGCCCAAAATAAGACTCGATCCCCTGTGACGAGATGCCCGTAACCGCGGGGGAACCCGGGTTGGACGAAAACTCTACGGGGATGAAAGGTTTAAAATCAACCCCAAAATTTTTTACGTTTCAGATCTCCCCAAAATGACATTCTGTCCAGGGAAAGTAATGAAAAAATAAAGTGATCGCGTACAAACCTCATTACCAAGAAAATCAATAGATGGTTTTAATTAATTCCATCATAAATATGTGTGACGGATTTGAATATTATGAACTGTTAGGCAAGGTGCTGCATCCGATGGCTTAATGATGATGATTATGATGATAATGACTGAGTAATAATTCATCGTTTTCATTATTTATGTTGATATAATTCTTTTATATATTACTGATAATTACCATTATTTTTATTATTGTTATTACTGTATAGACATACTGACAAGTGTAGAAACAGGTGATGAAGAAGACACGGGCTGGGGAGTGAGTACTTTATTCCTGACTAGTTTCACCTTTACCGGGCTTCATCATAGGAATGAATGGAATTAGGTAGAATGAAAATCAAGAATTTCGTCTCTAAGTCCCAAGAAAAATTGTGGTGTACAGATTCCGTGTGGTGGATGCTACCGCAAGTATCACGGTGAGTCCAGCAGAGGCCTTTTTAGACTTAAAAGTCATGAGTTTCTCTCATGGTGTAGACACCAGGCTGAAAGAACACAAGGCAGATGTATACGCACCACAGGATATCCAGCGCGCTAGTAAACCACGTGGATGACAAGGGTCACCTACCAAGATGGGAGGAGCCGAGGGTTATATAAATACCTCAAAAAACAACGAGGAAAGCGTACGAGTCAGTATGCATAACAAACATCAAGCAAAATATAAACAAGAGGACAGGATGAGCTGGATGAGGATGAGGATGAGAGGATGGTTGCGGAAGAAAACCAACCAATCATCGAGCAGGATGCGGGACCCAGGAGGCAGGTGTTTGCCCCAATCACTGTCCTCATAGTCAGCCAGTAGTCCCTCCAGAGAGGTATACATTTTCTTCATTCCTCTGATGAAGGTTACGAAGTTTGTTTGAGTCTACTTGAAATCGTCTGGCACGGTCGTTCTCGCCACCGGTGCGATACCAGAATACAGTTGGCTATTATACCACCCGGGTGAGGGTCGTGTGCCGCACTCACCACTCATTAACCCCTTCACGCCAGAATATTTCCTTTGTTGAAAAAATTCGCATGTTGTTAGCCATAAAATTACGAAAAAGTAACATAATAAACCAAGTAAGTTAATCGATAAGGATACTAAACAGGTCATATCTATTACATATTGCTAATATTCGCTAGAAATCATCTAAAGGTAGCCAAATTGCAATGGAAATTACGTTCTGGGTCTCAAGGGGTCTCACCACAGGCGCCTGGATTTTTTATGCCGTAATTTGGTTTGTATACTTGCCCTATTCAATTCATGAGTCAGACTACATAAAATGTACTCAATTCATGAAGGTTTTTATGATGATTTATATCGTAACACCACCTCAGATTCAGATGTTAGTTGGACATCGCTGAAACATCCTCAATCTCCGCTTTGAATACCAAAGCCTGTGGTGGATGTTGTTAAGTCTGCAGCCTTGGTTGTACAGCGCCTTGAATGCCACCCCAGAGTAGCGAAGGGAGAGCAAGTGTGGCACAGGAGCAGAGAGGCGTCCGTATGTCGGGCTGGAAACACTGTGTTGTACCGGAAGGAAAAAGTTACCGACATGAATGTCTGAAGGATCAATAAAGGCACTCTGGATAACAAGGAAAATGATGTCGAAAAGGAAGATGGCCGAGGAAAACTTGAGAGAGAAGAGAGAGAGAGAGAGAGAGGAGAGAGAGAGAGAGAGAGAGAGATGAGGAGAGAGAGAGAGAGAGGAGAGAGAGAGAGAGAGAGAGAGAGAGAGAGAGAGAGAGAGAGGAGAGAGAGAGAGAGAGACGAGAGAGAGAGGAGAGAGAGAGAGAGAGAGAAAAAAAAAAGAGAAAGAGAAAGAGAAAGAGAGAGATATATGAAGAAAAAGTTTTTAGAGTTAATGGACTTTGAAGAGAAAGAGGTAATGGAAAAGGAGACGCTAAGAAAAATATATGTGTATGTCCGTGTGTCATTCACCCATGCCAACCTGAATCGCAATAGCCAGTTTCACCCTCCCGGAGCGAGCTTGGAGCTTATTATGACCGATCTTTGGGTAATACTGGGACCTCACACACCAAACATCTCATCCTCTTGCTCAAGGGGAACAGTAACCGCCCGAATTTGTCAGTGAAAAATCCCCGGGAGCGAGCGAGGATTCGAACTGGCTAACCACAGAATGGCGTGCCAAAGCTCTATAAACTGACAATTGTGGTGGTGAAACTCGGCGGTGCCCAAATCGTATGTGTGTATGTGTGTGGTGTGTGTGTGTGGTGTGTTTTGTGTGTGTTGTGTGCGGGGCCCCGTAAGGAGTTGAGTATCCATGTCAAAGACCCATCTCTTTGGCAGAGCGCATAACTGAGGTCATAGTCTCTGGCATGGAGGCGTACTTCCACATATTTTCTTAACCTAAAGCCGTAAACCCTTTGGTTTAACTCTGCTGGTTCTCATGCTGCCCGAGATAGAGAGGTGGCTCAAAAAAACGGTACCGTAAGAAATCCATCTCCTAAAAACTCATTCCCTTATATTTATCCCCGCAATCATGCCAAATTTTTACTTCAAATTACCAAAAATTTTTCATTAAATAGAAAATGGTCAAATCTTTCTGAATCAAATTCCTCACGTGACTTCTGGCATCTAGCTAATAACATTTTAACAATTTTTCTTCTTTATCTTTCCTCCCTGCTTCACCCAGAGGCCCACAGCTGTCTCATCTACTTCTAAAGCTGAACTCTTCGTTCAAACATTTGCTAAAAATACCACTCTGGGTGATGAAGGGCTTGTTCCTCCTTCTACTCCACCCTCTGACTATATTATGCCTGCATTAAGATCCTTTGGAAGATATTTCTTTGCCCTTCTGGCCTAGATCTCGGAAGGCTTACGGTCCTGACGGGGTCCCCCTATTGTTCTCAAAAACTGTGCTTCTGTGCTTGCACCTTGCCTGGTCAAAAATTTTCCATCTTTGTCATCTACTTCCACCTTTCCTTCTTGCGGAAGTTTGCTCACATCCATCCGTTCCTAAGAAGGGTGACCGTTTAATCCTTCAAACTACCGTCCATAGCTTTGACTTCCCGCCTTTCTAAAGTTTTTGAATCTATACTTAATAAGAAGATTCTTAAGCATCTATCGCTCACAATCTTCTATCTGATCGTCAGTACGGTTTCCGTAAAGGGCGATCTACTGGCGATCTTCTAGCTTTCCTAACTGAATCTTTGGGCATCCTCCTTTAGGGGTTTCGGTGAAAAATTTGCTGTTGCCCTTGACATATCAAAAGCTTTTGATAGAGTCTGCACAAATCTTTAATTTCCAAACTTTCCCTCATTCGGTTCTATCCTTCTCTCTGTACCTTTATTTTAAATTTCCTTTCAAACCGTTCTATTGCAGTACTGTAGACGGACATTGTTCTTCTCCTAAATCTATCAAAGTGGTGTTCCCAGGGTTCTGTCCTACACCATTCTTCCTATATTTATTAATGTCTTTTAAGTCTAATTCAAAGCCCATCCCCTCCTACGTGATGATCTACCTTTTTGCTTTTTTAATAAAATTGTTCAACGCT
>JACEEZ010005221.1:128352-145238 GCA_016584305.1 Chionoecetes opilio | reverse complement strand
CAGGCGGGAAGGAGTGGCTCAGAGGTTTCTTTGCAGACTGACACGCTGACCAATCCATCACAGATGAGGACTGGGGCTCTTCAAAATCTGCAACACACAAAACAAAACAGTTAGCAGACATTGTTGCATCCTTAACTAAGTACATGTACGTAAGTAATTCATGGTCATACATGTAAGCCTAAATTCCATTGTAATAGAACGGTTGTCCTGGTAAAATTTGAAAAGTGTGATCTTGAAGTATAAGAAGGGATGAAAAAAATAACAAACTAGTGGATGTATTGCATATACGGAATATTTCTTTTGCCATTAAAGGCGAATCTTGATTTCATCAAGATTTTTCTAAGTGAAAATTAGCCGTTATCACAAAAATGGTTCATAGAGGCTTCTGAGTAATTGGATCGTTTGTCTCCCCTCTCAAAATCATAGCTAGGACCCTGTAGAATGCCTGAACAAAATTTGGTGCTTTTATCCGGCATGTCCCCATCCTCTTGAAATCTGGTCCTTAGCGGCCCCACTAAATATGCAGTCTGCCCATACAGCCCTTGCTTGTGTTACTCACAATAGTCTATTTTTTTTCATTTACCAACATTTTCCCCCACTACTACTTACATGATTACACTTAGATATTTATATTAGCACTTAGATATTAATATATAGATAGATATATAGATAGATGAAGGAGTGATGGCGGTGAAGAAATCGTGGTGCCTTAGGGGTCCAAATGCAACACTCGCCAAGTGCAAGATGACCTCTAAGGTGTTACAGGGTCATTCACAAGCCAGACGACAGGTGAGAGGAGAACTGTATTTTTTGCCGTAACAACTTCCAACACTGTAATTATGCTGCTGATTATATTGTATAGACAGTTTTTACTAGTAATGCAAATAGATTATCAGTTTTCAAAGAGCTAGTCAAGATATTTAGATACTTAGAAGACCGTCCGGAGATTAGGTAAAAGGAACTCTTAATATGAAAAGAACTTTAACTCGCTTGCCATGTTTATTTGTATTAGACTATTATTTGTTGCCATGTTTATTTATTTTAGACTATTATTTGTTGCCATGTTAACAGTACATATAGTGTTACAAGGGTATGTCCTGACAGTACATGCATGTATAAATGTATATTGTGGTTTTACATCTAAATAAACTTGCCTCAACACATTACTTTGTTTAGCTTTAATAATTCCAATCAGTCTGTCTCCGGAGAGGCCTTGAGGTATTTTCGACTTATATAACTGTTATGTTCTTGTCTTGCTGTAACTTTTTCTTGATTCTATAGATCCAAAGTTTGATTTTTATATTATTATTTTTGTCTTAACTACCTGACACATTTGCTACTACACTATATATTGTTTAAAGCAATTATGAATCCCCACTCGAGAAGTTAACTAATGTTTCTTGACTTCTAAATATATGTAGCTAATAAAATATTGGAAGTTCATAAAAGTTTTATTTTTATGAATGTAGTTAAGAAAATATCTGTTAAATATCTAGACTGGCTCTTTGTAAACTGATCCTTTATTAATCTATAGCATTACTAGTAACAACTGTACATACAATAGAACAAAAATACAGTTCTCCTCTCACCTGTCGTCTGGCTTGTGAATGACCCTGTAACACCATAGAGGTCATCTTGCACGTGGCGAGTGTTGCATTTTGACCCCTAAGACACCACAACTTCTTCACCGCCACTCCTTCATACCACGCACAAACTGTAATAAGAAAAAAATATTGATCAATAAATAACATGAAATATCTAAGTGCTAATATAAATATCTAAGTGAAATCATGTAAGTAGTAGTGGGGAAAATGTTGGTAAATGAATAACATTATTAACAATAATACTTATATCCTTGGTGGCTCTTGACCCTTGAGGCCCAGAATGTAACTTTCATTGTAATATAACCACCATTCAACGATTTTAATGAACATAAGCAATATTATATAGATATGACCTGCTTAATATCCTTGTCCACTAGATAATTTGGTTTATTTAGTTACTTTTTCGTGGTTGTATGGCTAATAACAGACGATTTCATACAGCAAAAGAAAGATCTGGGCGTAAAGGTTAACCGGCCTGGAAACAATTCCCAGACTTTAGTTCATCGCTTGTGTTATTTATGTTGCACACCACACGCCACGGTGCAGACCCTTGTGACGGCCCACCACCTCCTTCACCCTGGGCCTGTGTTGCACCCTTACTACCCGCTGCCCCACCACTAAAACACCTCCTCTTGAATGGTTTTAGTGGTCAAATAACGGGCAGTAATGGTGCAAGGGTTAAGGTGGTGGTGTGCACGGTAAACAATACTAAAAATGAAGTACAAATGTAACGCGAGAAATTACATTAATAGGGGAAGAGATGAAATAACACATAAGTATCAATAAGCTAACGAGGAATTTTCCTCCACGCCTCAATCCTGAATCACTGGTTAGGCTTATATTTTAAGCCAGTAGTAATTAGACACGTAGCGAAACGAGGTGAGAACGGGGATTCTAGGTTAGGATAATTTTAGAAGCAGCTCGACGTTCATTGAGTTAAGTCGCCTGTGGGGAGGTGATATTCTCGCCCTTGGTAAAGGTATGTTATGAAATGTTTGTTAACTAGAGATGTAGACATGACTTACTGGTGATTCCTTTTGTTGACCAGGACTAATAAAGTGTATTACTTAGGGTCCCAAGGTAGGATGCTGTTGGCGGACCAGGGGGCCAAGCGCTCACAAATTAGCAGAGGGGGCAACTACAACATGTCACAGCCAGCCGTGTGAGGACAAGAAGGAAATAGAAAAATAAGTGAGAGGGAAACGTTGGAAGTGGGATAGACTACGTATACATTATATTAGGATAACGACTTGAGCATTACATGTGCGTATCGTTAAGGGGTAACAGTGCGACTGAAGTTACCAGAGATAGTAAACTATATTAGGATGACGACTTGAGCATTACGCATGCGTATCGTTAAGGGGTAACAGTGCGACTGAAGTTACCAGAGATAGTAAACTAGATTAGGATGACGACTTGAGCATTACATGTGCGTATCGTTAATGTGGTGACAGTGCAACCAAAGTTACCAAAGATAGTAAACTATATAAGGATAACGACTTGAGCATTTCGCGTGTGTATCGCTAGGAGGGAAGGAAGAATTAATATTAAGATAACTTGTGAATGTATAATAATTGCCAAGTGAGACAGTAAAGAGTTAAATATATTATAATTAGAAATATATTAACGCGTTGTCATTCAGTTCCAACCAGTACTTACATATTTTCTTAAATCTTTTATTTTTGTTCATTCATATATTTTTTCCCACTTAATGTGGGTGGTGGCAGCGGAGTAACCAGGACTGTAGAGTACACTCCCAAGGTGGGCACTACATAATGGTGACAACGGTGTAGATGGTCATTTTGACCACTACACAAACAAGCCTAAATAAGACACACATGTATACAAGGCCTGGTATTAACACCCATGTTAACACCAACCACCATTACCAGTTCCTATTCCTCAGGTCCAGGCCAGCTACAATACTTCAACACCTTCACCATTCATTCCATCACCATCACACTCTAAGACTGTTTGATAAGGAAAGGCACAACAATATAACACTGACATACGAACACTACCAAACACCTGTGAGAGGACACGGCTGCAACCACACTTGTAACACTCTGTCCACCACCACCACCCATTGCCACACAGGACACACTCCTACAACCACACTTGTCCACACAACACACCACCTTAAAAGTGAATCTTCATGTGCTGGGCAATGTATTTCTTTGTCTTGAAACACTTGCCACAAACATCACATTTGAACTCCCTCAAGTCAGTGTGTGTCAGGGTGTGTTTGGTGAGGACAGACCTCTGAGTAAATTTTTTCCCACACTCCAGACATTGATATTTCTTGACACCACTGTGTGTCAGGGTGTGTGTGGTGAGGACAGACTTCTGAGTAAATCTTTTCCCACACTCCAGACATTCATGATTTTTAACACCACTGTGTATCAGGGAGTGTTTGGTGAGGACAGACTTCTGAGTAAATCTTTTTCCACACTCTAGACATTCATGATTCTTGACGCTACTGTGCATCAGGGAGTGTTTGTTGAGGTTACACTTATGAATAAATCTTTTCCCACACTCCAGACATTCATGATTTTTAACACCACTGTGTATCAGGGAGTGTTTGGTGAAGACAGATTTCTGAGTAAATCTTTTTCCACACTCTAGACATTCATGATTCTTGACGCTACTGTGCATCAGGGAGTGTTTGTTGAGGTTAGACTTAAGAGTAAATCTTTTCCCACACTCCAGACATTCAAGATTCTTAAAACCACTGTGCATCAGGGTGTGTTTGTTGAGGTTAGACTTATCATTAAATTTTTTACCACACTCACGACATTCATGATTTTTAACACCACTGTGTGTCAGGGAGTGTTGGGTGAGGTTAGATTTACGAGTAAATCTTTTCCCACACTCCAGACATTCATGATTTTTACCACCACTGTGTGTCAGGGTGTGTTGGTTGGGTGAAACTTATCATTAAAGTTTTTACCACACTCACGACATTCATAGTCTTGTCACCACTGTGTGTACTTAGGTTGAACGTGTGCTTCATGTGGATTTGCCGTGCCGGGCAAGCATTGCTTTGTCTTGAAACACTTCCCAAACAAACATCACATTTGAACCCCCTCAAGCCAGTGTGTGTCGGGTGTTTGGTGAGGACAGACTTTGAGTAAATCTTTTCCCCCCACTCCAGGCATTGATATTTCTTAACACTACTGTTATCAGGGTGTGTTGGGTGAGGCTACCCTTTTCAGTAAATCTTTCCCACACCCCCAGACATTCACCCTTTTTTAACACCACTGTGTATCAGGAAATGTCTCTCAAGCACACTCTTGCATCTGAATGATTTACTACATTGTGAGCAACAAAACTGCCTCTCTCCCTTTCATGGCCTGAGCTGCCTGCCTCCAGGTGATTCTTGCCATCACTCCTGTGCCTCCCCACCCCTGAGGCAGATGATCCTGCTGCTCCCGGCCACTGGTGGTGCTGCTCCCCGGGCCCCCACAGCCTCCACCGCAGCAATACTCGCGGCAGCACACATGGTGGCCGGTCCTGCAGGAAGCTGTAGGGATGCCGGCGCGAGATGCCTTAGTGTCGAGCAAAACCCACCCAGCTGGGACTGTGACCTCAGCACCTGCAACAGTGGTCACAGTCAGGACACAGAGACCCATGTGCTGCCTTCACACTGTCCCCCTGCCTGCGGGGGCCCACACCCTGCTTTCCTGCCTCACTCACACACTCGGGCCTGTCGGTTGGGGGGTTCAATTGTTTAGTAAAGACAAAATTTTGTTACTGTGGTGGTGCTGACACACTCCTACAACAAAAACCTTACCTTTCCACCATTATTACATTACTCATCCAAATATCCCATTAAAAAAATGTGACATTTTTTGTACAGGCGCTTCCACACAACCTGAGTCCACGTGCATAAAGAACAGACTGTGTAATTCCAAGGCAGACAATAGTTTCCATGATGGGTTTTGATGACTTTATCAAATAAGTGGCACGACTGTCAAAACTTATCACTAAATGTTTGGAGAGGGATACAGCAGTTTAAACTGTAGTGACATTCACCAAAAATAACTGTCTTTTAAAAGAAACAAACATCAAAATAAAACCATTGAGTCTTCCCCATGGCACTGAGGCCTTTGCCCCAAAAACCAACATGTACCACCACCATCTTGCTTTTATGTTGACCTTCTGTCACATCATTTTACTCATGACTGGCGCTCTGCTCACATCACCCTTTCACCAAACACTGCACTTCCCCAAAACACACACACAAAACTGGAGGCCAGTGCCATAACAAAAAAAACCCAGCCTGTTACGTCAAAACCAATTCCCGGCAGGTGAGGTGAACGGTGTATGCCCAATGCGGCCGGGGGCCCCAATCCAGCCACCTACGGCAATATAAGTAACTTTTAGGGGGTTATAGTGAGGTTGGGTTCGTAACTTTTAGGGGGTTATGGTAGGGTTAGGTTAGTAACTTTTAGGGGTATAGTGAGGTTAGGTTAGAAAACTTTAGGGGTTATAGTGAGGTTAGGTTAGTAACTTTTAGGGTTATAGTGAGGTTAGGTTAGTAACATAGTAAAGGTTAGGTTAGTTTTGGGGGTTATAGTGAGGTTAGGTTAGTAACTTATAGTGAGGTTAGGTAGAAAACTTTTAGGGAGTTATAGTGAGGTTAGGTTAGTAATTTTTAGGGGTTATAGTGAGGTTAGGTTAGTAACTTATAGTGGGGTTTTGGGTTTAGTTTTAGGGGTTATAGTGAGGTTAGGTTAGTAAACTTATGACATATCTTATGTTTAAACTTATAGTTATATATGTTAAACATAACGTACAATAAACATATACTTTAAAAACAATAGTTTGCTCCGTGCGACGCCCTCTATATATGTGGATCATAAGGTGGCCGCTTTGGGGTCGGCGCCGCATTGGGTGGAGACCAGGTGAACACATGACATGGAGGCAGTGTTATGTAACACTCACCACCCTGCATTGGGGACTCTGGCCGCCACCACGACACTTCCAACCCACCACCTGGAACCCCCTGGAGTAAGCCAGGCCCTGCTATGCCACCACCTGAAACCCCTGGAGTAAGCCAGGCCCTGCTAACCAAACCCCACCCTCTAGCCCACTCCTGGCTGGAAACGGGGCCTGGACATATTCCCCCCTGGAATATTCCCTTGGGTGTATTTGACAGCACTGTGTTGTGAATCTTGATGACGAAACACTGACCGAAACCATTACTGTTTAGGTTAGTTTTTCTGACACAATTTCTTCTGGAAATTTTTGTTTATATGATACATAAATAAAGGGGGATAATGTCTGGAGGGGGAAGAGGTTCAGGGGGGAATTAGTCAGGGGGGAAAAGGTGCTACACTCGAGTAGGCCAGACACACCCTACTAACCACAGCCAATATACAGTAAAGGCGGCATACAAGTAAAACCAGGCATAAAAGTAAACAGGCATACAAGTCAACCAGGCGTACAAGTCGACCAGGGTGCAAGTCAACCAGACGTACAAGTCGACCAGGCATACAAGTCAACCAGCATACAAGTCAACCAGGCGTACAAGTCAACCAGGCGACAAGTCAACCAGGAGTACAAGTCAAAACAGGCGTACAAGTCGACCAGGCGTACAAGTCGACCAGGCGTACAAGTCGACCGGGCATACAGGTCAAACCCAGGCATACAAGTCGCCCGGGCCCGTACAGGTCGACCAGGGCGTACAAGTCGACCAGGCGTACAAGTCGACCAGGCATACAAGTCGACCGGCGTACAAGTCGCCCAAGCGTACAAGTCGCCCAAGCGTACAATTAAAACCAGGCGTACAAGTCGACCAAGCGTACAAGTCGACCAAGGCGTACAAGTGACCAGGCGTACAAGTCGACCAAGCGTACAAGTCAACCAGGCATACAAGTTGACCAGGCATACAAGTCGCCCAGGCTTTACAAGTCGCCCAAGCGTACAAGTCAACCAGGCATACAAGTAAAACCAGGCATAAAAAGTCGACCAGGCGTACAAGTCGACCAAGCGTACAAAGTCGACCAAGCGTACAAGTCAACCAGGCGTTCAAGGTCGCCCAGGCTTTACAAGTCGACCAGGCGTACAAGTCGACCAGGCATACAAGTCGACCAGGTGTACAAGTCGCCCAGGTGTACAAGTCGACCAGGCATACAAGTCGACCAGGCACACAAGTCGACCAGGTTTACAAGTAAACCAGGCGTACAAGTCAACCAGGCGTACAAGTCAACCAGGCGTAAAAGTCAACCAGGCGTACAAGTCAAACCCAGGCGTACAAGTCAACCAGCGTACAAGTCAACCAGGCGTACAAGTCAACCAGGCGTACAAGTCAACCAGGCGTACAAGTAAACCAGGCGTACAAGTCAACCAGGGTACAAGTCAACCAGGCGTACAAGTCAACCAGGCGTAAAAAGTAAACCCAGGTACAAGTCAACCAGGCGTACAAGTCAACCAGGCGTACAAGTCAACCAGGCGTACAAGTAAACCCAGGCGTAAAAGGGTCGACCAGGCGTATAAGTCGACCAAGTGTAAAAGTCGACCAGGCATACAAGTAAAACCAGACGTACAAGTCAACCAAGTGTACAAGTCAACCAGACGTACAAGTCAACCAAGTGTACAAGTCAACCAGGGTACAAGTCGACCAGGCATACAAGTCGACCAGGCATACAAGTAAACCCAGGCGTACAAGTCGACCAGGCGTACAAGTCAACCAGGCATACAAGTCGACCAGGCATACAAGTCAACCAGGCGTACAAGTCGACCAAGTGTACAAGTCAACCAGGCGTACAAGTCGACCAAGTGTACAAGTTGACCAGGCGTACAAGTCGACCAGGCGTACAAGTCAACAGGGGTAACAAGTCAACCAGGCGTACAAGTCGACCAAGTGTACAAGTCAACCAGGCATACAAGTCGACCAAGTGTACAAGTTGACCAGGCGTACAAGTCGACCAAGTGTACAAGTTGACCAGGCGTACAAGTCAACCTGGCATACAAGTCAACCAGGCGTACAAGTCGACCAGGTGTACAAGTTGACCAGGGGCCGAATCCTCACTTACAATTATTATTTACTCTTAAATGTTACTCTTAAGTGTAAAAGTTGGTATTACGGAAATGCCTATGCTATCCTCATCCACTTTGAGTGTAACGATTATCAGATCCCTGGCTACTTTGAGTGTAAGTATTATCAGATCCCTGGCTACTTTGAGTGTAAGTATTATCAGATCCCTGGCTACTTTGAGTGTAAGTATTATCAGATCCCTGGCTACTTTGAGTGTAAGTATTATCAGATCCTGGCTACTTTAGTGTAAGTATTATCAGATCCCTGGCTACTTTGAGTGAAAACCCCGTTGCTATGGACGCTTTTACAAAAACCAAAGTACCGAAATAAAAAGACAATACATTTCTAAGAAAAATGAAGAAATGTATCATTTCAAAACTAAATCATTATTAGATAAACAGTATAAAGCCATAAATAATGTTTAACACGGCAGAAAATGTTGAAGAATTGTATAAATCGACGATAATAAAGGTGTTGCCGTGGGAGTATGTTTTCACTTTTTCAGTCAATCCACGATGGCCTTTCATGTAAAAGCGTTGTCATCAGCAAGGTTGTGAGAGGGCTGTGCACGCTGTCATTGTGTGTATTAAATGTTTGTATGTAGCGGAGAGAGATGAGTGACATTGTAACTTCAGTACGTGCCCGGTCAGCTGGGTATACTCTTGCCCACAGTATTAGACTGTGCTCTCGTCTACCAAAATTCTCGTCCCAAACTCCCAACAGGGTCGACGAGATCTCGAGTACCATACAGACAATGCAGACCATATAGTTTCCCTATCTGAATGGCTTCCTCTGCTTTTCGTAAGGGAACTAACATTTTTCCATCTGACAGCGTTGGAAAACAAGACTTTTTGGGATGTGATGTGACCACAGCTTCATTTCCCTGAGATTGAAATAAGATTTTCCCCTACGTAGCGGGGGTAGGAGTAAATCTCCTTTTATTGGTAAACTTTCGTTATTGGGCACCACGGATTTCGAGGACGAAACTTAATTTTTCCTGAATAGATGTTGTGTCTTGATTTAATCTGTCACAGTATAGAAAATGTATTCCTCCAAAAACGGGTGAGAATTTAATTAAACACACATCTAAACTTTTAAGAAACCAATAAGAACTCTCGCCGAAACGCCAACCGAGAACTCTCGCCGAGTGGAAATGTTCGGCGACAGTTCCACGGTAATAGATGGAAAGGAAGAATAAAAGCTATTCATTATTGCACACAAACTTTTCTCGCTTGTCCCAGAACACTGAAGCTGCAGTTTGACATTGGTAACTGGGACACTGGTTGGTGGTTGGTAACGTAACTTGACCTAAATGGGGATGCCTCCCCCCCCAGACCCCCCTGCTCTTTTACTAACCTAAGCTGCAGATAAACCAAACCCCAATAGCCTAGCCTAGCTGTTCAGTCTATTGCTGGTATTTACCTAATTCCTAAAGGGCAGAAACACTGCTAAAAGCTTATCAAATGTATATATTGGGTACTATAGGCTAATATCATTATCAAGAATTGTCGCGGAAAATAGGAACAATCGCCGAAGTGAAATATTGAAACCCCCGCCGACGTCGTTTGCGAATTCTTTTGGCGCCCAGTTCCAGGTACCCATTAATTTACCAGTGACAGAAAGAAAACCATTTTTTGACTGTAATGAATGTAGGTTTACATATATATTTGCTTGTGATGGGGAAAGGGACTTTCACTACTTGGCTGTGATAGCATGCATCAGTATTCCAACATATGTTTCCCTATGGTTTCTGTATAGCAAGGAATGCTGTTTTTATTATTTGAATTGATGGGAACATCTGAAATTTTTTGTTGTTATTAGGCATGGTTTAATACTCATCTCTGAGGTGATCAATAAATCAGATATAAAAAACACATTTATTAAAAAATTAGTCATTAGTTCCTTGCCATTCCTTGCCATGGTTTGATCTCATACACGTTATTTTATTGACAAGTCAATTAAATTTTGCAGTCTTGATTATATAGGGGGGTTTGGGGAGAGATAATATTAAGTATTGGTAATGCTGAAGTAAAACTATGCTAGTGTGTGTATGTACCTACTCCTTCCCCTTGCCCTGTAGCCCCCTTCAACAATAAAATTTCCAGCAAATACCAATATAATAATTGTGTGTGTGTTGTGGGTGTGTGTGTGTGTGTGTGTGGGTGTGTGTGTGTGTGTGTGTGTGTGTGTTGTGTGTGTGTGTGTGTGTGTGTGTGGTGAAGAGCTTGGAAGAAAATTATGGAAAACCATATTAGCCACTTTTTGTGATACTGCTGATTATAGACCAAATAAACATAATGCAAGTGTTGAATTGATATATGAAATATTTTACCTGTTATTTTTTTCATATGTGATGGCTAGGTTAGGTTTAGATTTGGGGCACGTTTAGATTTGGTTCAGGTTAGTTTTAAACTATTTTAGGTCTAGGCTAGATTTTTGGGTTTTCCCTTATTTGGTTGTTTAGGCTAATTGATCAAATGAATGGTTTTACGGTCGCCTGGCAGGCCAGCCAGGCTGGCTGCAGTGCAGCGAAGACTCACAGCCGGTCAATCCAAATCAACTTTTCTACTGGTTACTAGTGAAAATATAGATCTAATTTTTGTTTTCTAGAAGTTATCATAGTATAAACACTAATGGGGGAGTTTAAAAATTTTACAGAAAAACGCGAGTAGTAAGGACGGCAGAAAGAGCCCAGTCTCCTTAATAATTACATATTTTTCTGTGGTGCAATTATTTCAAAAGAATATTTCCTTACTTACACTACTATAGCTCATCTCAAACGTTTTACTCTAACATTGCTGCATTTGTCTACGGTTTAAGTAATCAAGCCATGACCACCACTTCTCAAAGACTGATTAAATAGTTATTTTGGTCAATTTACAGTTTCATCCAACTAACGATTTTCTGATGTGCCTTATGTATTTCTGGTGTGTTTTTATGTGTTTTGAATGAATCTGCTAACCGTTTCTGTCGCAATTTTTTTTTTTTTTTTTCTGGCAGAAATGAAAAAAAAAAAAAAATGAACCAAAACCTAACCTAACCTTTACTTATACCCAACCAAAAACTAACTATATTGGACTTGCTACTCATTTTGGGCTATTTCCAGTGGAGGCCAGTTTTGCGATTCCTGCCAAATTCGAACATCACTCCCTTTTCCCTTCCTATGGTTTATCAGTATATATGATATACCGTTATCTTCGTAAATGTTTATTCTATAATATTATCAAATAAAAAACAGTAAAATGCAATAAAGAAATCATTATGAGAGAGTTAAGAAAAAATGCATGAACTTATAATTTTACTTGAAAATCATCGCCATTTAATATTTGCGAAAAAACATTTTAGATGCTAGCGATAGAAAGAAGCGGATTTCATTAGCTTTTCCATTGCTATATTTCGTTTTCTGATAAATTAATCATAAACCAGCATAAATTAGCGTTAACTAAAAAAAAATTAACATCATCTATCGGGATAGTTTCCCCATGGATGATGTTATTTATTTAGTTAACGCTAATTTATGCATTTGGGTTTTAATTCATTTATCAGAAAATGAAATATAGCAATGGAAGCTAATGAAATTCCGCTTCTATTAAAAGTTTCATGTAAAAAGTCTTCACGCAAAATATCAAATTGCGATGAGTTTAAGTGAATATAAGTTCTGCATATTTCTTCAGTCTCATAATGGAATTTCTTTAGTGTTAAATTTTTCAGTTTTTTATTTGATAATATTATAGACAAAACATTCACGAAGATAACAGTGTATCATTTATACTGATATGCCATAGTCTACTGTATTCATGGAAAACTTTTTTACTTGCCGATACGATTGATGATGTTATTTTTTTAGTTAACGCTAATTTAGGCATGGTGGTAATTCATTTATCAGAAAATGAAATATATCAATGGAAAGCTAATGAAAATCCGCTTCTTTCTATCGCTAGCATCTAAAATGTTTTCTCGCAAAATATTAAATGGCGAAGAGTTTAAGTGTATATTGAGGTCATGCATATTTCTTCACTCTCTCATAATGGCATTTTTAGTGTATTTACTGTTTTTTATTTGATAATATTATAGAACAAACAGTTACAAAGATAACGGTATGTCATATATACTGATTGTAATGGCTAGACATTTTTATATGCATTCAGTCCCCATATTTGCGCTTGGCGCCAGGCTGTTGTCCCCGCTGGCGGATGCCAGTTAATGTTTTTCTGGTGGCGGGAAAGGATTCCAGTCTGTGGGAGGGGTTTTAGGCTCATAGTTGCCTCCCCACGAGTAGCAGGTGCGCTAGCAGAGACACCCGAAGTAATTGCATGTGGTGGCTGATAGGAATTTAGGCATGCATAATAAGAAACAGGGTATAGAAAATATGTTTAGATGAGCCGAAGTGGCAACGCGGCCACCAGCCGCCATCTTGGAGGCCCGCAGGTCGAGGCAGGGCGACCTGCCTCGGCCCCACTCTGTTACAGGTCACGGCCACGGGCACACCTCCCCCAGCCGAGGACGTCTTCTGGACCTTCGCCACCTCCTTCCAGTTTCCCCGCGTGTCTGGTGCTTGATTCCCGCTAACAGACGCAGGGCAAGTCATACCGCGAGGAGAAGGAGGGCTTGGTAGAGGCAGGACGCAAGCTGGGAGCAAGGAGCGAGTCGTAGACAGGAAGTCGACCACGTGTATGCGCGACGAGGACCAAAAGGCTCGAGGCTACAGGTTTTTATAATCATAATCCATAACCCTTATATCTATTCCCCAGCCAGATAACCAGAAGCGGTAGGCTATCATAGGCATATGTAGGGAAGATATTTAGGGCGTGATTGAGTGGATGAATCTTTTGTTGGGGGGTGCTATTTTTGTTATGTTTTAGATCTTGTAAATAAATAGATAAGGTGTTTACCAAGTGTTTATTGTTTACCCTGTATGTAGTCCTGGACTGATAGCTTCATAGTGAGTTCAAACAAACAACCCGAAGGTGATTTAATTATTGAGAGGTAAGTGAAGTCTAAGTACTTAAAACCCCCAGTAAAAATCTAAACCTTTACAAGTGGAGCCCACACAGGGACTCATTCTTGCTAGTCCAGGAGTACACAGGGAATTTATTCTAGACAGCAAGTAAACACCGCCATCATGAGTATTCAGAGATATAAGGAAGAGCGGAGCCGATAGGCTACGTGGAGCCAAAAGAAATACAAGAGTATGTTCTCAGTAGGCAACGTGAGGATAAAGAGAGAGAAGATAGGGAGAGAGAGAGACAGGAGAAGGCAAGAGAGCGAGAGAGAGAGTGGGAGAAAGATTTGAAGGAAAGAGAGGAGGAGAGAGAAAGAGAGAGAGAAGATAGGGAGAGAGAGTGGGGGAAGGAGAGAGAAGATAGGGAAATTGAGAGACAAGATAGGCAGCAAGAGAGGGAACATGAGTTGGAAGGTTACGAGCAAGTAACAACGGGGGGAAGAGCGCGACAGTTATGAACCGGCCTAAAGTAAAACTTCCCATGTTCAAAGAAGGCGATAGGATGGAACACTTCATAGGAAGGTTTGATGATGTGGCAGACCTTTTGGGAATAGACGAGATCACGCGTAGACTTCAGTTTACGACCTTGTTTTGAGGGGAAGGCACTCGAGGTTCTTATAGACTGGATAAACATAGCCGTGACTATGGTCAGATGAAACATGCCCCCTTTTAAAAGGGATATGGGCTTTAGCACTGAGCGCCTTAAGCAGCAGTATTTGAAACTCAGCTGCAGGAGAACGAAACTGCCTCACAGTTTTGCCGTGAGAATCGCCGGGAATTTTGCGAGACTGGCGCGAAGTGATGGAGCTGAGGAGACTGTCGAGGGCATCAAAGATTAATTCTGCGCGCTCAATTCTTAAAGTCATGACCCGGGAAGCGCTAATCGCGATGTTGAAAATTGTCGGGTCAATCAGTTGCCCGAAATGGGGTAGAGTCGCCGATGCGTATTTTGAGGCATATGCGGAAAAGGCTGAGCCACGAACGTAGTTTTGGTCGAGGCTGCAGATACGCCAAGGGAAGACGATAGCTCGCCACGACGGGATACGGCGACGCCAGCCCGTAAGACTGAGCCCACATATAGTGCCCCAGTTGTAAACCCTCGTCGCTTTCAGGCAAGCTATAGGCCAGCACAAAAAGGGAAACTGGAGGGCCGTGAGTAAATCTCGAGCGAGTAATACCCGAAAGGCACAAAAATGCTGCGGCCGTTCACAAGGAGCCCCCCTGCCCACTCCACAAGCAGTATACTGCACCGAAACCGGTATATCGCAATTCGCCGAGCCACAAAAGACCGCGGACGATATTCCACGGAGAAAGGTAGTTAGTCAGGTTTAAAGGCAACGGCCGTCATGCACGAAGCAAAGTTTCGGGGATGAGGAAAATATGTATTCTCCGCTGACTTTGAGAACAGCGAGGCCGTCAGGAGGGAGGTAGAGAAGATCCTTCACTCGAGAACGTGCGACGGCATTCTGCGAAGGAACGGTCAGAACAGTGCGTGGGTAATTATACGAGCTTTGTAGAGCGAGATGGTAATTATACCGCGAGTTCATAACTCCCCGGGGCCCACGAGAGATTTCAATTCGTCGTGGCCTGAAAAATATCGCTATGCCGTATTCGAGTTAGATCACTGCGATGCCACAGGTGCCCACTCGAGCAGGAAGAAAACGTGGAAACGTATCGCCCGAGAAATTTTATTGGCCAGGCAGGGGCCATGATTGAGCAGAGGGTGGGATTCCTGCGAAGTGTGTCAAAACACGAGCGACAGCGACATAGAGCTGTATGAAACCTCACGAGTACAATGAGGAACAGATGGGGTGTTTGTAGGGTATAAGAGCCCACCCCCTCAGAGTTAGGGAAAGGACCCCCAGGGCTGCGCCTTGATAGGCTTCCTTTAGGGGATCCTCCACGGCGGCATGTTAGCCTGGATTAAGAAAGTTAGGAGGAGGACTCCCGGCTGCGCCTTGATAGGCTTCCTTTTGGGGATCCTCCACGGCGGCATGTTAGCCTGGATTAAGAATTGCATGATCCACTAACATTTCCCTAGCATGGCACGGGGCATGTATTTAGGAAATCATAGGCAGGTAGACAGGATTGAATTTTTGAACACTATTGTATAGTACCATGTTACAT
Organism: Chionoecetes opilio; assembly: GCA_016584305.1. NCBI lineage: Eukaryota > Metazoa > Arthropoda > Malacostraca > Decapoda > Majidae > Chionoecetes > Chionoecetes opilio. The sequence continues at coordinate 129,463 of JACEEZ010005221.1, read as the reverse complement.
TCACCTGTAACCCCCTACACTATGTATATACATACCCTACGCCACCATAACATTTGTTGGTAATTAAATGTGACGCGTCCCTTTACGTCCAGATTGGGTCCGATACAGGGTTTGCTAGAAACTTTGGAGTTTTTATCCCCTAGAACTTTGAACTTAACGTAAAAGCGGGTTTTTCCACTCATTTGGTTACAAGCAAAACCCTGTAAAACGGTTTAAAGTACCACACCACAGAGTGGGTTTGGGTGTGTGATGGGCTTATTTAGGTCGGATCTAATGAATTAGATAATTTACATTTAACTGCATGATGCTATAACATGTTCAGGTAGTCGGGAAATTCTTTCTGCGAAAGAATTTTATCTAGGTGGGGCGAATGTAATGGCTAGACATTTTATATGCATTTTAGTCCCCATATTTGCGTGGCGCCAGGCTGTTGTCCCGCTGGCGGATGCCAGTTAATGTTTTTTTGGTGGCGGGAAAAAGGATTTTCCCGTCTGTGGGAGGGGTTTTAGGCTAATAGTTGCCTCCCCACGAGTAGCAGGGTGCGCTAGCAGAGACCCCCGAAGTAAATTGCATGTGGTGGCTGATAGGAATTCAGGCATGCATAATAAGAAACAGGGTATAGAAAAAATGTTTAGATGAGCCCAAGTGGCAACGCGCCACCAGCCGCCATCTTGGAGCAGCCAGGTCGAGGCAGGGGACCTGCCTCGGCCCCACTCTGTTAAAAGGTCACGGCCACGAAATACACCCCCCCAGCCGAGGGGGCGTCTTCTGGACCTCTCGCCCACCTCCTTTTCCCGTTCCCCGCGTGTCTGGTGCTGATTCTGCTAAACAGACGCAGGGCAAGTCATACCGCGAGGAGAAGGAGGGCTTGGTAGAGGCAGACGCAAGCTGGGAGCAGGAGCGAGTCGCTAGACAGGAAGTCGACCACGTGTATGCGCGACGAGGACCACAGGCTCGAGGCTACAGGTTCTTATAATCATAATCCATAACCCCTTATATCTATTCCCCAGCCAGATAACCAGAAGCGGTAGGCTATCATAGGCATATGTAGGGAAGATATTTAGGGCGTGATTGAGTGGATGAATCTTGTGTTGGGGGGTGCTATTTTTGT
>JACEEZ010005221.1:27500-128322 GCA_016584305.1 Chionoecetes opilio | reverse complement strand
GTAAATAAAACCAAGTGTTTATTGTTTACCCTGTATGTAGTCCTGGACTGATAGCTTCATAGTGAGTCAAACAAACAACCCGAAGGTGATTTAATTATTGAGAGGTAAGTGAAGTCTAAGTACTTAAAACCCCCAGTAAAAATCTAAACCTTTACACTGATAAACCTTAGGAAGGGAAATAGGGGTGATGTTAAAAAATGGCAGGAATCGCAAAACTGGCCTCCACTGGTCATGGGCGGGTTGGCGCGGGGCACGAGTAGCAAGTCCAGTATAGAGTAGTCTTTGACCTAACCTAATCGATACCTAACCTGACCCATACCTAACCTAACCTAATCGATACCTAACCTGACCCATACCTAACCTAACCTAACTTTTACCTAACTAAAAAAATATAAAAAAATAATCTAATCTTTATCTACCTAAAAACCTTTTTTTAGTTAGGTAAAGGTTAGGTTAGGTTAGGTTAGGTATGGGTTAGGTTAGGTATAGGTAAAGGTTAGGTTAGGTTCATTTTTTTTTTTTTTTTTTGGGGGGAAAAAAAAAAAAAAAAATTGCGACAGAAACAGTTAGCAGATTCATTCAAAACACATAAAAACACACCAGAAAAATATAAGGCACATCAGAAAATCGTTGGTTGGGTGTAACTGTAAATTAACCGTTATTTTCAACTGTATCGTGTAGGTCCCTTTTCACTAAATCAGTTACATATTTAGTTTATGTACTGTCTCTTGGGTTCCTCTACATCATTCAATGTCCATATACATATATAAGGAGCTTTTTCTGCCCCAATAAGCAAGGAATAGGGATGGGTGTATGGACGCCCATAATGGCAAGATAATGCTTCTTCAAACTAGGTCTTGTAGGTCTATGTAGCCACATATTCAGCTTCTGCAGCGCCTATATAGTACCTAATTGTAACTTTAGCGTCCATATTTGTTATATAAAGACTTATTTCGCATTCGATAAGTCTGAAGAGGAGATGGGAGTTCCTAAGCGGCGGCCATTTCGAATATTTCCTACTATTTATTAACTTTGGTATTAAGGGTTTAGAAGTCCTCGCCAGCACTATTAAGTTGATACTAAACTTAACAGTAAAGATTAAGCAAAGAGTGAGTGAGGATAACAGTGAGTGTGAAGTTAAGCGTAAAGTCGAAAGTTAATACCAAAGTTTAGTATTAATTGTAAGTGAGGATACGGGCCCAGGCGTACAAGTCAACCAGGCGTACAAGTTGACCAAGTGTACAAGTCAACCAGGCACAACGGTAGGCTACTGGTAGGCCAAAACTTAAATATGGATAGGCTACAGTACGGTAAAAATAATAATAAATTCGAGCCTGTCATTGGCTATGAATTCGAGTCTGTGATTGCCTGTGTGAGCCTGTGGCTATCCTGTCCCTGGTCTTGAGTCACTTGTCACACAGTGGAACGTAGAGTTCCTCAGTATTGAATTAGTCGTCGGGTGAGGAGAGTGTCGTGTGACTTATTAGTAACTATTTGTAACTAGTTGTTTGTCGTGTGACTTATTAGTATTAGTAACTATACAAAAACAAATTCAATCTGTATATAAGTTTTGAACGATACACAGAAGTAGATTAGTTCTGCACAGTATACTAAGCCAAAAAAATACAGAAAATGCGAGTGGTAAGGTCAGTAGCGACCGCAAAGTTCTCGTCCATTATAACCGACCAGGGACAGGATAGCCAATCACAGGCTCGAATTCATAGCCAATGACAGCCTCGAATATATTTTTCTCCGCCAATAGTACAGGGTGCGTACGGTAATTGTTTAGTTTTTTAGGCTCTCACAAAAAAAGTCATAATTCAGTAGAAAATGCATTTATTTCAAAAAAGAAAACTGACAGTTCAGTACTCTTCTGGTGTCCCTTTACTCGATGAATCCGCCCTTGGCGTCAATGACGTCCTCGATACGACCTCGAAACCTGGCGCAGACCTTCTCCACTACCTCCTTGGAGAGATTGGTAAAGACGACCTTGATCCGACTGATCAGATCAGTCTTACTCTTGCATGGGGTGCGGTTAGTATCCCGTTCAACTGCGCCCCACACAAAATAGTCCATAGGGTTGAGGTCAGGTGAGTTAGGGGGCCACACATCAGGGGCAGCGAAGTCGTAGAAATTGTCGGAGAGCCATTTCTGAGATTTCCTAGAGGTGTGACATGGTGCCGAGTCCTGTTGCCACACGTGGGGGGTCTCCCAAGCACTATTTCCCTCAATCCCCCCGGCTTCACGGGGTCGGCAGGACTGGGATTTTACATTTTCGGTTTTCACCCTGAGCCCCTGGGGAAAGAAAAAAGGGGGCATAAATTTGGCCCTTGCTGCAAAAAAACCCCAAACCCATGCAGTTGCAGGAAATTTGGTTTGCATCCCCCTTTGGGCCACCCTTTGGGACAGACAGCCAACCACCTGTTGTTCTGAGAGTTGGGGGTTCTGGTCCTGGCAAAGTTTTTTTCCGTCTAAAAAAGAACCAGAGCATGTCCTTCCCAGAGGGTCTTCATTTTGTTGAGCTCTTCTTGCTCTTCTTGAAGGGGTTTTCCCCTCCCATCTTTGCGGAAAAGGAGTTGACCCTTACCATCTTGTTGATTTGTATCTAAATATCCTTTTGCACCCACCCCTTTACGGTGCCCTCAGACACGGCACTCTCGGGCAATGGCCCTCATGGCCCTGGCGGGGGTCTTCGTCAAAAATGGCTTGAAATTTTTGGGACAAATTCGGGTCCCTGATGGGGGGTTTCCCCGATCGTCGAGAATGATTTTTCCCCTCTCGGCAACACTTCCAAAATTCGAGCAGACGAAATCAACCCCCTCCTGACGGCCCGGGACAAAACGGGTTCATCACTTTTAGCAGTTCTGAAATCTTGCTGCTGCTGTGTCGGCAGAGATCAACATAAGCACCGCGTGCCTTTTCCCATAGATGGGGAAAATGAAAAATTTTTTCCCAGGATGCAAGGTTTTCCCTGGGAAAAAAAGTCCGATGTAACTGATATTTTTTTTTTGTTTTGAGGGGTTTGTGGTCCCGGGGGTTTTTCCAAACGGTGCCCCCTAAAAGTACGAAAAATTCCCCTCGCACCCTGTTTGAATGGTGTAGGATGTGGGGGGGAGTGGGGGCGTTCAGAGGCATAGCCTGGCCTGCCAGCGGGGAGACAAAGCGACGCTACATTCCCCCTCTTCCCACATCCTCAGTAGGAAAGGGGTTTAAGGGTTAAGGTTAGGTTTAATAAAAACCTTTAAAGGTTAGGTTAGGTTAGGTTTTACTTTGGGTTAAGGGGGTTTGGTTAAGTTTCTTTAAAAAATTTTATAAGGTTAGGTTTAGGTATCTTTGGGGGCCGATTTAAATTCACCCCGGCCCCTATTTTCCCCGGGCCCCCCCCCCTAGCCCACCCCGGGGCCCCCCACCCGGGTCCAATCCGGCCTCCCAAAGGGGGCCCACTCCGGCCTACCACCCGGGGTAACTCCGGCCTACCCCCCGGTCACCCCGGGCCCTCCCACCCGGGGTCACCCCGGGCCCCCCACCCTGGTCACTCCCGGCCCTACCACCCTGGTCACTCCGGCCTACCCCCCTGGTACTCGGGCCCCGCCAAAAAAAAATATGAAGTTATGTTGGGGAAAGTGACTTTTGTTTATTTGAAAGCTGCCCACCCCAAACACAAAGTACTTTAGATGCGGGGCTAAAGGGAAAACAGTACCGAAATAGGCTTTCATTTCATTAATTTTTTTACGTACCGTAGATAACACTAAAGTAATCAACAAAAAGTTTTTTTTGATGTACAGACGTCTGGTGGGGTTTTTATACTTACATTTTCTACATCCAGATTTAGGAAAATTTGAAGAGGCTATCGGGGAGAGTGTTCATTTTTTTGTCTTCCCTGAGTCATATTATGGCTTAAAAGAACAAAAATTTCCAAAAAAATCAAACCCAGTGGCACCTACCCCTAAGATCGCCCGCTAGTTTTTTATGTTCTGAGTGTCCTCTCGCCGTCGGGCGTCGCCCGAAAAAAAAAAGAGTAAACGAAATTTGAAACCGTGGTATATTGCAGATACAAAGCATAAAACAACACTGAAACAGGGAGATATAAAAGTCTGAATAAACTACTGTTATCAAACTTTTAGGGGGCACAACAAATCAGAGTTATGCTATTAAAAATTTTTAAATATGGCGCCTGGCGACCCTTATGCAAGGTGGGGGACTATGTGTTATCTATGGTAGTTATAGTCTTTACACAAAAAAAATTATAAAATTGTATATAAAAAAAAAATTGCGTCCAAGTAAAAAAAAAAAACGTATATGGGTGCGTATAAAACACTCTTTTTATAAGACACCCCCAAAAATTTTTAGTTAAAACTTAGGTTTTGGGCTTACCCCGCCGTATTTAAAACTAACCCCCCAAGGAGACCTTGGTGAATTTTTAGTGACCTGCAACCGATATAGGAAAAAGGAGCCGCAAGCGATAAGAAGCGAAAAAGGGCAAAAGAAGAAGAAAAGAAATAAACAGACCCCCCCCTGCCTGATGCGAGGGCCCCACATTAAAATCTATGCAAATTCCTCTCTTGCCCGCTGTTAAATTTTATATATCACTCACGTATATTCTCTGTGTTTCCCCCCTACCCTATTAGGACGAAGGTTGCACATTGGGCCCCCAACACATAATTCTGGTTTTCAACCATCCACATAGTTAATTCCAAAGTCCTGTCAGCTTACTCATTTTTGGGGTAACTTATTATTTTATTTAAAAAAATGTGAATTCGGTAAGTGTTTCCCAAAAAAGTATCTGTGTTTTTAAAACCCAAAGGGAGGGGTAAAACCCCACCATCAATCATTACCCGCGCTAACAACGTCCCGTACACCACAGGATTTAAGGTTCACATTTTATACTGGGCGTACGTATAAGACGACCCCCAATTTTCGTGACTATTTTTTAAGGTTAAAAGGTCGTCTTATACGCAGCCATATACGGTACATGAAAAAAACTTCATGGGCTCGAACACGCAGACACGTACACTCAGCTCTGGGAGGCCGCAGTGACTTGGGTTGAACCTCTGAGAGGCCGGAGTGACTAGGGCCGGAGAAACTAGGGGCCGGAGTGACCGGGGCCGGAAGAACTAGGTGCCGGAGTGACATGTTTCGTTTGTGGGTAAGGTTAGGTTAATTTTTCATTAAAACCTATAAGGTTAGGTTAGATATACTTTGTGGTTAAGGTTAGGTTAGATTTAATGAAAACCTATAAGGTTAGGTTAAGGTTAGGTTTGATATGTTCTATTCAATCGCTTCCCTGTTATCTGAGACCCTGACAAATTTTTCCCGGCCAAGTTTTAGTGCTTTTTCTGATGGAGATTCAGTGTTTTTAATGGAAACGGCAACTATAGAAGGTAAAACTTTGGAAGAAGTCCTTCACCCCTATCTTTTTTTTCTTCCCCCTATAGCCAACAAGCCTGGGGAACTGGCAGGAATACAGAGTTTTTGGGTGGGGGAAGCAAATATAAGTGATTTATGGCTCCCCAAAAAATCATCAAAGTCACTATATGTAAAAATCTAACCTAACCTAACCTTAACCACAAAGTATACCTAACCTAACCTAACCTTAACCACAAAGTATACCTAACCTAACCTAACCTTAACCACAAAGTATACCTAACCTAACCTAACCTAACCTTAACCACAAAGTATACCTAACCTAACCTAACTGGACTTAGAATTTTTTGAGGCACCTCATATTTCATAGCGGCCGTGTGGGTTAACCAAGGCTGAGCGCACGCTGGAACCTTTACAGATGTGAAGTACGGTACAATAAGCATACAATACAGTGCGGTAGTTCATTTCAGTCAAAGCCGGAAGGATGAGTTCCAAAGTATTTCCGAAAAAACACCTATTTTTGGCCAGGAATAAATAGTTGGTGTCTCTGAAAATGACCGCGAAGATCTCGTCCATTATAACGAATAACACTCAAGCTTCACGCCACCTGAAGTTTGCGGGGTTAATATGGAGGAGAGTTTCACGTACGCTACAAACCTTACTACTCACGAATTCAATTTTTTTTTTGGCTCAGTATACTGTACACTACTACTCTACTTGCGCTCAATAAAAAAAATAAAAAAAAAAAAATAATATTTTGTGGTTAAGGTTAGGTTAGGTTTCTTTAAAACCTGTTAGGTTAGGTTGGGTTAGGTTAGGTTAGGTTAGGTTAGGTTAGGTTAGGTTAGGTTGGGTTGGGTTGGGTTGGGTTGGGTTGGGTTGGGTTGGGTTGGGTTGGGTTAGGTTAGGTTAAAACATAGGGTTAGGTTAGGTTTCAATTTTTTTTTTCATTTTTTTTGTTTTTTTTTGTTTGCGCAAAATAAAGATAGCACCATTAGAACAAGCACCTATTGTAGGTCAAGAAAAAGTAGTTGGTGTCTCTGAAAACGAACGTGAAACTCTCCTCCATAATTACCGTTTGCGGTCAGTAAAGCAGAGAGACGGAAGGCTAACAACCCCTGAACACCTAAATGAGTCTACTGCAACTCCTAATGTGAAGATAAATCGAAAATACTCCCAATACTTCACTTTTCCTCACGTTTGCCCCAACGGAGACACGAGAGCTGGCTATTTCCACCTCTCCCCCTTTCCTCACACCCTCCTCCCATCCTCTCACACCCTTCCCCCTTTCCACACACCCTTCCCCCTCCCCACACACCCTCCCCCATTCCCCACACACGCTGCACATCTTCCTGCACCTCTCACCCTCACCCCTTCATCACACTCTCCCCACACACGTTGCACATCCTCCTGCACCTCTCTCTCACCTCGTCTACGAATTCGTTGTATATTTTGACGTAGTTTCACGCTAAAACAAGGCTGCAGATGCGTTGCCAGGCCCGTGTTGTTGTTGTCCGCCTCTTCTTCTTCTTGTGACCTCTTCTGCTCAGGATCGCTTTGCAGGTCGTCTGTCAACTTGTCGAGCTCGAACACTCTCTGGACGCGGACTCGCGGAGGGAGAAGGACGTGTTTAAAAAGCGAATTTTGGTGAGGAAGCCTTAAGAAGCCGGCTTCTTGCCGGCTTCTCTCTCGCTTGCCTGCCTCGCCAGAACGGCTGACAGTTGCCAGCTTCTTGTCGGGGCTCGCCCGCTCGGCGATCACAGCTGATAGCTGTAAACAAAACAACCACACAATGACGATTGATTGATTGATTTAATGCCAAAAAAAGGTGAATGTGCACACAATGACGAATTGTCATCTTCAACTCATATCCAACCACATCTTCTCTCATAAACCTACTGAATTAAACGCAATGCTAGTCATTTCCACAATATATACCTATCAGCTGCTGTACCGTAGATAACACTATAGTCGCCAGTCACTTGCCACTGCACTAATGTCGCCAGGCACAATATATTACGAATTTTAGCATCACTACTGATTTGTATGTGCCACTGAAGACGATTTCACAGTAGTTTATATTATGTACATCACACTACCGTAGATAACAGTGAAGTCGCCACCTGCAGTGAAGTCGCCAGGCGCCAAATATTACGAATTATAGCATCACTACTGATTTTGATGTGCCAGTGAAGATGTTACACAGTAGTTTATATCATGGCTGTATAATCTACTCTGTTTCAGTGTTGTTTTATGCTTTGTATCTGCAGGTATAACTGTTGCGCATTTTGTTTCTCACGTTTTTCTTCGCGCGATGACAGACAGCAGCTGATCACCTTTCAGGCGGCAGGACACAAAACTTGCCAGATCTTTCAAACTTGAATAGAATTTATTTTCACGTTGGCAGAGGAATTTTTATATATCCAAGCATCTTCCGCAGCTAATATATATAGAGACTTGTTTTACTTTACCTCTAATTTCCCTGAACTCCCCAGAGTGGCGACTCAACTGTTGGGTTAAAATACTAGCTGGCGACTTTACTGTAGTAGGTATAGTGAGGTCGCCACTCGGTTTTATTTTTGTAATTTGTTCATTTATAGCCCTAATATGACAGATGAAGACACAAAATGACACAGACTTTCCAGATAGCCCCTTCTAACTTTCCTGAAATCATGGATGTACAAATGTAAGTATTAACGCCACCACACGTCTGTAAATAACAAGGAAACGTAGAACTGGCGACTTCACTGTTATCTACGGTACATGTCTTCAGTGGCACATAAAAGTCTGTAGGGATGCTAAAATTCGTAATGTATTGCGCCTGGCGACATTAGTGCAGTGGTAATTGACTAGCGACTATAGGCCTCTTCCATTTGTGCCCAAGTTGCATGAACCAGGGGCTACATTCAGAGAGGCTTACTTCCGGTCTGCACGACCTAGCGACTTCCAACAGCTGTTCTGGGCGACTTTTGGCATTCTGCAGGCACATTAATGACGTAGTTAAAGACGTTGAGCTGTCAAAATCACACAACTGCCTCCAGGCAGTTGTAGAGCACGCAATATACATAAAAATACTCATAAATAGAGTATATATGATGTTTTCTGACTCAAGAACTGAACAGGGCAAGTATACAAATGAAATTAGGCCATATTACAATGCCATCCGCTCGTGATGAGTTTGTTATGGGGGTGATGGGTCGAGTGGCGAATGTTGGCATCTCACCATGACTCACCACACCATACACCACCACGCACAGCTCCGCGAAACAGACAAGGTACATATAATATAATTATATTCCTTCTCCTTCTCCTTCTCCTTCTCCTCCTAGCCTTTTCTTGTAGCAGTTGGTGGTAGTTGTGGTAGTGGCAGCAGTGATAGTGGTAGTGGTGGCAGCAGTAATAAAATATAAACCGTGTAACACACATTTCAGCGTGTTATTGGAGTGGTCTTCGTACCAAGACGATGCTTGGACGACAAAAACACGGCTTATATTTTATTACTGCTGCTTCTGCTGCTGCTATTGCTGCTGCTGTTACTGCAACTGCTGCCGGCTGCTGTGGGAACGGGTTGGGAGGAGGAAGAGGGGAGGAGAAGGAGAGGGAGAAGCTAGGAGGTGGAGGAGGAGGAGGAGGAAGAAGTAGCCTACCTTTTCTTATAGCAGTTGGTGGTAGTTGTAGTGGTGGCAGTGGTGATGGTAGTGGTGGTTGCAGCAGTAATAAAATATAAGCCGTGTAACAAACATTTCAGCAAGTGTTATTGGAGTGGTCTTCGTACTATATAAGACGATGCTTGGACGACAAAAACACCGCTTATATTTTATTGCTGCTGCTACTGCTACAACTGCTGCCGGCTGCTATAAGAAAAGGTTAGGAGGAGGAAGAGGAGGAGAAGCTAGGAGGTGGAGGAGGAGGAGGAGGGAGAAGGGTGGAGCATTTTGGTGTGGATGATGAATTTGTTTATAAACACAGCTGAGAGCGTGGAAGCCTTGTGATTGGCTGAAACTTTTTGAGAAATACTATGTGATTCGCTGGCGAGGCTGTGACGTAATTGTACTCGCTCAGCCAATCAGCTATCGAAGCCCATAGTGACACCGTAACGCCACTCCCATATCTCGTACCAGAATCCCCGCGACTTCCGGGTTGTACAAATAGAGGAAGTTAGTTAAGCTAAACACCGCGCCCTTTAACTCTTTCTGAATGTCTGCCCTGTTCTTTCAGTTCAGGGTTGGGTTCTGGGTTCAGGGTTGGGTTCGCGTGTCACAAATGGAAAGCAAAAACCCCGTTTTTTGTTTACAAACATACTCAGCTGGCGAGGCAATTTAAGAGAGAGAGAGATAACGAGAGAGAGAGATAACGAGAGAGAGAGATAACGAGAGAGAGATAACGAGAGAGAGAGAGAGATAACGAGAGAGAGAGAGAGAGAGAGAGAGAGAGAGAGAGAGAGAGAGAGAGAGAGAGAGAGAGAGAGAGAGAGAGAGAGAGAGAGAGAGAGAGAGAGAGAGAGAGAGAGAGAGAGAGAGAGAGAGAGAGAGAGAGAGATAACGAGAGAGATAACAAGAGAGATAACGAGAGAGAGAGATAACGAGAGAGATAACGAGAGAGAGAGATAACGAGAGAGAGATAACGAGAGAGAGAGAGAGAGAGAGAGAGAGAGAGAGAGAGAGAGAGAGAGAGAGAGAGAGAGAGAGAGAGAGAGAGAGAGAGAGAGAGAGAGAGAGAGAGAGAGAGAGAGAGAGAGAGAGAGAGAGAGAGAGAGGTAACGAGAGATAACGAGAGAGAGATAACGAGAGATAACAAGAGAGAGAGAGAGAGATAGCGAGAGATAACGAGAGATAACGAGAGATAACTAGAGAGATAACGAGAGAGATAACGAGAGAGAGATAACGAGAGATATAACTCAGCTAGCTGCTATGTGAAGGGATCATATCAAGTTTAAGATCGCGGGACCGCATGGCCTCCACCAGGGCCTCTTTTATGCCGTCTGACATCTTCTCCGACTCGTGCATGCGGAAAACCCTTCACGATAAGAGAAATAGGGCCCAAGGCGACCATTGTTTGTTATAAACTGAAAACTCTACCCAGGCTACCGACCTCTCAATGTGAGTAGAGAAAGTTCACGGGTTTTGCTGATTCACTATGCGCTTTGCCTCGGACCCAGGTTTTCGTGCGCAAATGGAACGCCTGAACTCTTGGGTTCCGTGAACTGGTTCTTGAAATGTCGCAAATGGAAGAGGCCTTATAGTGTTATATCTACGGTACCTTGTATATTCTTATACGTGGTCTTAAGGTAAGTCCATGCTTTTGAATGTACATATGTTTGTTTACTTGTGTCCTGTTATCTGTAATTACATTATTTCTACGACGATATTCACTCTATTACTAGTTCCGCCTGTCCCGCTGTTTTGCGAAATATTGTCAAGGCGCGAAATCCTGTAAACCTCCATTCATCGCTCTTATTTCACTGGTTTTACAGGTTAACTACTGCCCTGATACATGTTGCAGGCAACATCGAGTCACTAGCTTCCCATGAGAACACCTACAAGTAATAATAGTTACTCAAAAGCTTAAATTATCCACGTCAAAAACAGTCACGAGTATGGTTTTTATCATGTATTATTTTATCAACTATTATTACTTGTAAGTGTTCTCATGGGAAGCTATAGTGACTCGATGTTGCCTGTAACGTGTATCGGGGCAGCAGTTAAGCTGTAAAATTAGTGAAATACTGTAATGCCCGGAGATTCGGAAGAGACAGGATGGAAATTCCTATCATACAATTCCCGGGTTATGTATTTAAGAAGGAAAAAGGTTTCAATAATCATATGTTGTTCTGGGGCAGGTTGTCACCTAGACCCAGCATATGGAGACACGGTATTCTTATTATATTAAGGTCAATTCAATCTTTTCGTTTCTGGTAAAATTTATCTTCTTTCTTTCTATCTCCCACTTCTATCTCCCCCCCTCCCCCACTCCCTCCCCCATACACTCCGGATACGAGTCAAAATGCGTGGGACATTTATTTCGCGATCATCGGTAACTAGTAGATTAAAAAATCTTCATCCTCTCCTCACCCTCCTGACAGATCAAGGAACACACTTAGATTCTTAATATCCTTCAAAATAGACACAATAGTGACAGATCACGTTCATAAATGGGTGGATTAGTCGAGTTATTCGCTAAATTGAAAGTCGACCAAATTTCTATTCCGACTCCCATACCTCGTCGCTCTGAAACACATGTTCGTAGGCTGAACAAAAAGGGAGAACATCTTTCTCTGGATATTAGTGTAAACATATTAAATTCTTCTATATCAAAGTAAAAGAACTGCATTATAGGCAGCCATTTCATATGCATACTTGTTTCATTAGTTAATTAGAGTCATTCGAGGTCTGATAATCCCTTCAGGGGAAGCCTTTCATAGGATCCGAACATTCCCCTTTTTCCCGCTACTCATCCCAACCTCGCCTTAGTTACCACGAGGGAGCCAGTCTCTCACTCACTTCACTCAAGGTAAGACCTCAGTAACTCGCTCCTACTCCCCCCCCCCCCTCCTTGTGATAATATATCTATCTATATGCTCATATATAGGTACAGTTGTTTAGTTTCATTAACGCATAGGAGACCTGCCCCTTCCTTATAAGTGTTATTAACAGAGTCTCTCACTCACTTCACTCAAGGTCCAGACGGATGTCTCAGTCTGGAGAAAAACCACGTCACATGGTTTAGTGAACGCGAACAACATTATTACTCTTACATTCCCCCCCCCCCCTTATATTCTCCATGTATGCCTACAAGTGTTCAGCGGCTTGTTGTATACGTAGATGGTAATTCTAAGAATAGGATTCAGTGAGGGAGGTTATGCTCGGGAGAGCTTTCCTGTGTCGGATTAGAGAGCTTTCCTGTGTCGGATTAGAGAGCTTTCCTGTGTCGGATTAGAGAGCTTTCCTGTGTCGGATTAGAGAGCTTTCCTGTGTCGGATTAGAGAGCTTTCCTGTGTCGGATTAGAGAGCTTTCCTGTGTCGGATTAGAGAGCTTTCCTGTGTCGGATTAGAGAACTTTCCTGTGCCGGGTTAGAGAGCTTTCCTGTGCCGGATTAGAGCTTATATTTGTGTCTAAGATCTCAAACAAGAGAAATAATATTTCATGATGAATAAATAGGATGATGTTTAAAATATAGTTTCTTGTGTTATTTGTAAAACCCCAGGTGATTATTCCGTGTTATGGAAATACTTCCCCACATCTCCAAAAGAGTTTTCAGCCTCACTCGGTGTACTACTAAATATCCATCCCCCGACTACCAATAATTCTCATGTATATTAAACGTGCTCAGGGAGTAAACCAGAGAACTACTCGCTTGAGCTGGTGGCAGCATTTCCCCTTACTAACCTTAAGTTCATTCCCATTTCAGTAATCTCCGCAGCGAGAAGTGTTCGTACTATAATTAAATAGTGAAGTCATATGACAAAGTTCAACTCTCAATTCAGTTGTGATGAGGAGATTTTATTAATCAATGAAGTATTCTAACAAGTTAATATCATTCATATAAGGGTGTCAGTAACAACCTATAAAAACCCTGGCATCACAATACGATAGATGAATGGAAGGGTCTACAGGATTTTGCACTGATAAGATTTCGCGCAAAACCGCCACGTGTTGTTTTTCTCTGACGTCACGTATCGTGATGTATTGAAGCCGACAGAAGCCGTGAGAAGCGGGGCTCAGGGCTCACTTCCTCCGGCTTCTTACAGCTTGGCCCAGCTGGGCAAGCCGTAAGAAGCCGGCTTCTTAAAAGTGCCTCGAGTTAACAGAAAACGCAAGCTGCAAGAAGCCGGCTTCTTACGGCTTCCTCACCAAAATTCGCCTAAAATTTGATGGTGGACTCACAAGGACTAGGCGTGTTTACACTCATCCAACTAAAAACGATTTTCTGAAGCCTCGGTGAAGCTAGCGGTAAGATGTTGTTTAAGAGCTTCTGTGGAGAGTGTAGGAAGGAGGTGAAGGGGAGAGTCAAGTCAGTGGCATGTGAGATGTGCGACACGTGGTTTCACACGGTGTGTGTAGGCCTAAAGGAGCCATTGCACATGAAGACGCTGAAGTGCCCAAACCTAATGTTTCTATGCAAGGACAGGTGCCTGAAGAAGACAAGAGACTTCTGGATGAAGGAAGGAGGAGGAAGAATGGATGAATTAGGAAGTGAAGAGGAAGAGGAAATGGAGGGCGAAGTACTGATCCTAGAGGGTGCAGTGGATGGGTCAGCGGTATATACAGACCACTACCACACAGCAGGAAGTAGGGATGAGTGAAGATCATACCTACTCAAGACAAGAACCAGACACGCAGCAGGAATAGGATAGAATAGTGAGCGGATTTGCCATCTGGTGGCCGTCTGGGAACTTCCCTTCAGCTCCAGGACATAGGGTCAAGGAGGTCAGGCTAGTCTTATTTGCCATTATTCCCTACCAAACCAGCTACAATTAAGTGTTGACATGGTCAACATAGGTTATCGCATAGGAAATATAAGGGTTTTACATTATTCATGGGGATATAATGTGGATTGTTGGAAAAATATAAGTATTCGACCATATTTCCTACAACACTCTATCCAATGATTTAGAGGAATGCATCAAGTCTGGTGTATGGGTAAATATTGCCTTCATGTACGCAAAGAGAAGGTAAACGAACGAAATAATGGTGACATTACTTCAATTTTGTGCAATCAATCGTGATAGATATTGATGATTTCGCCATTCAACATTTCTTTCTGGTACACTGCCAAACGTACGACGGTCCGATGCATTATAAACAAACACCAGAGTAGAGATCCATATGAATCACACGACACGATGACACGTTGTCATTCGCCTTACCTGTGTCTTCCTGAGGAAAACTGATCACCTACCACGCCTGTGATAGCCTCATAGGACATCACCAGGTTTGTTTATGTTCTCCCATGCGGTCAGCTGCCAGTAGGGCATGTGGTTCGTTACGGTACGGTACGAAATTACGGTACGGTACGGTAATTTAAGGGCTAAAAGTACGGTTCGATATTATGGTTCGATATATTTCTTCAAGTTCGGTACGGTACGAAAGTTCTATTTTTATTTCCGTACTTATATCGAACCATTTTCGTACCCAACAGTATGGATGGTAGGCTACCATCCATACTATCTATCTTCATGTATATCTCTGTATATAATCTATCTGTAAAAAATCACTTGACTTCACCCCAGCTCATGGACCAGGGAGTTAGGGACTCAAGGAGTGGGAGTGGACCGCCCCATTAACACCAACGTGTGACCTCATTACCAGGGAGGAATTTTCCATCCAGTGCCTGGGTGTTGATCTGGGGCCCTGGGATTCCTGGGGATAATGATTAATAGTTCAACAGGCCATGTGTCTAGTTCCTATCTACCTTAATATATATACTGTATATATATATATATATATATATATATATATATATAATATTATATATATTATATATAATATATATACTGTATATATATATATATATATATATAATGGGAGAGAGAGAGAGGAGTATTTTGAATGAGAGAGAGGGAGAGAGGAGTATTTTGAATGGGAGAGAGGAGTATTTTGAATGAGAGAGAGGAGTATTTTGAATGAGAGAGAGGGAGAGAGGAGTATTTTGAATGGGAGAGGAGTATTTTGAATGGGAGAGAGAGAGAGAGGAGTATTTTGAATGGGAGAAAGAGAGAGAGGAGTATTTTGAATGAGAGAGGGAGAGAGAGAAGTATTTTGAATGAGAGAGAGAGAGAGAGGAGTATTTTGAATGAGAGAGGGGAGAGAGAGAGAGAAGTATTTTGAATGAGAGAGAGGGAGAGAGAGGAGTATTTTGAATGAGAGAGGAGGAGAGAGGAGTATTTTGAATGAGAGAGAGAGAGAGGAGTATTTTGAATGAGAGAGAGGAGAGAGGAGTATTTTGAATGAGAGAGAGAGAGAGAGAGAGAGAGAGGAGTATTTTGAATGAGAGAGAGAGAGAGAGAGAGAGAGGAGTATTTTGAATGAGAGAGGAGAGAGGAGTATTTTGAATGAGAGAGAGAGAGAGGAGTATTTTGAATGAGAGAGAGAGAGAGGAGTATTTTGAATGAGAGAGAGAGAGAGGAGTATTTTGAATGAGAGAGAAGGAGAGAGGAGTATTTTGAATGAGAGAGAGAGAGAGAGGAGTATTTTGAATGAGAGAGAGAGAGAGAGAGGAGTATTTTGAATGGGGAGGAGGGAGAGGGAGAGAGGAGTATTTTGAATGGGAGAGGGAGAGAGGAGTATTTTGAATGGGAGAGAGAGAGAGGAGTATTTTGAATGAGAGAGAGAGAGAGGAGTATTTTGAATGAGAGAGAGAGAGAGAGAGAGAGAGAGAGAGAGGAGAGAGAGAGAGAGAGAAGAGAGAGAGGAGAGAAGGAGAGAGAGAGAGAGAGAGTATTTTGAATGAGAGAGAGAGAGAGAGGAGTATTTTGAGTGAGAGAGGGAGAGAGGAGTATTTTGAGTGGAGAGAGAGGAGGATATTTTGAATGGGAGAGAAGAATATTTTGAATGGGAGAGGGAGAGAGAGGAGTATTTTGAATGGGAGAGAGAGAGAGGAGAGAGGAGTATTTTGAATGGGAGAGAGGAATATTTTGAATGGAGAGAGAGAGAGGAGTATTTTGAATGGGAGAGAGGAATATTTTGAATGGGAGAGAGGAATATTTTGAATGGGAGAGGGAGAGAGGAGTATTTTGAATGGGAGAGAGGAATATTTTGAATGGGAGAGAGGAATATTTTGAATGGGAGAGAGGAATATTTTGAATGGGAGAGGGAGAGAGGAGTATTTTGAATGGGAGAGAGGAGTATTTTGAATGGGAGAGAGGAATATTTTGAATGGGAGAGAGGAATATTTTGAATGGGAGAGAGGAATATTTTGAATGGGAGAGGGAGAGAGGAGTATTTTGAATGGGAGAGAGAGAGAGAGAGGAGTATTTTGAATGGGAGAGAGAGAGAGAGAGGAGTATTTTGAATGGGAGAGAGGAATATTTTGAATGGGAAGAGGGAGAGAGGAGTATTTTGAATGAGAGAGGGAGAGAGAGAGAGGAGTATTTTGAATGGGAAAAAAAAGAAGATATTTTGAAAGTGAAAGAGGGCAGGATTTGAAGGAAAATTATATAGATGGAGGGATTAAAGATAGTGTGTGTGTGTGTGTGTGTGTGTGTGTTTAGTGTGTGTGTGTGTGTTAGTTGTGTGTGTGTGATTGATGTTATTTTGTTTTAATATCATGATGTGGACTGCAGATTGCATTATTTGTGTTGTTTATATTAGTAGTAACAGTATGTATTGTTATAAGGTTGTGTTCATGTTAAGATTTATGTACACTGTGGTCAATAAATTATCTATCTGTGTGTGTGTGTGTGACTAAACTCTCTTGTCTCTCAGGGGTAATTCTGGACTACCTGTTTGAGTCGCTGCCCGGCCTGGTGCCTTCCTACCTGTCTGCCTCAGTCTACCCCACGCTGACTGGCCTCTTCTACTCCTCACTGGCCTTCAGGTATGTGGGTGTGGGTGTGGGAGGGGGTGTGAATGGGTGTGTGGGTGAGTGTGTGGGTGTGTGAATGTGTGTGTGAATGTGTGTGTGTGGGTGTGAATGGGGGTGGATGT
The DNA here is from genome assembly GCA_016584305.1 of Chionoecetes opilio. NCBI lineage: Eukaryota > Metazoa > Arthropoda > Malacostraca > Decapoda > Majidae > Chionoecetes > Chionoecetes opilio. The sequence continues at coordinate 111,312 of JACEEZ010005221.1, read as the reverse complement.
GTGGGTGTAGGGGGGGTGTGAATGGGTGTGTGGGGGTGTGAATGGGTGTGTGGGTGTGTGAATGGGTGTGGGTGTAGGTGTGTGAATGTGGGTGTGGGTGTGTGTGTGTGTGTGTGGGTGTGGGTGGGTGGGTGTGGGGGTGTGGGTGTGGGGGTGTGAATGTGTGTGTGTGTGTGTGTGTGAAGACTGGCTTTCTGAGAGGAATCAGCGCGTCGTAATTAATGGAGTTGTCTTCTAGCTGGCAAGATGTTTACAGTGGTGTACCGCAGGATCTGTACTGGTCCTGTAATTGTCTTAATCTATGTACACGATAGTGACGAAGGCCTCACCTGTAAGATATCAAAGTTTGCGGACGATACTAAAATAACGAATAAAGTAATCACAACTACCGATAAGATGCAATTGCAATCTGACCTTGATCGCCTAGTTAGTTGGGCAAAGAAGTGGCAGATGAAATTTAATACCGATAAGTGTAAAGTTTTGCATATAGGAAGTAATAACGATCAAATTACCTACTCAATAGACGGACCTGAACTGTCCAATGTTACCGAAGAAAAAGACTTGGGGATTATTATAAGCCACGACCTCAAGCCCAGTAACCATTGTTCAGAAGTTGTTAAGAAGGCTAACACATTAACTGGTTTCATAGGAAGAACTTTAGAATATAAGTCTGAAAAAGTCATTCTTACACTTTTCAATGCGATCGTGCGTCCTCATCTTGAATATTGCGTTCAGTTCTGGTCAGCCTACTATAGAAAAGACAGTTCTGGTCAGCCTACTATAGAAAAGACAGTTCTGGTCAGCCTACTATAGAAAAGACAGTTCTGGTCAGCCTACTATAGAAAAGACAGTTCTGGTCAGCCTACTATAGAAAAGACAGTTCTGGTCAGCCTACTATAGAAAAGACAGTTCTGGTCAGCCTACTATAGAAAAGACAGTTCTGGTCAGCCTACTATAGAAAAGACAGTTCTGGTCAGCTTCACCTGTCACCTATAAGAAAAGACAGTTCTGGTCAGCCTACTATAGAAAAGACAGTTCTGGTCAGCCTACTATAGAAAAGACAGTTCTGGTCACCCTACTATAGAAAAGACAGTTCTGGTCACCCTACTATAGAAAAGACAGTTTTGGTCACCCTACTATAGAAAAGACAGTTCTGGTCACCCTACTATAGAAAAGACAGTTCTGGTCAGCCTACTATAGAAAAGACAGTTCTGGTCACCCTACTATAGAAAAGACAGTTCTGGTCACCCTACTATAGAAAAGACAGTTCTGGTCACCCTACTATAGAAAAGACAGTTCTGGTCAGCCTACTATAGAAAAGACAGTTCTGGTCACCCTACTATAGAAAAGACAGTTCTGGTCACCCTACTATAGAAAAGACAGTTCTGGTCACCCTACTATAGAAAAGACAGTTCTGGTCAGCCTACTATAGAAAAGACAGTTCTGGTCAGCCTACTATAGAAAAGACAGTTCTGGTCAGCCTACTATAGAAAAGACAGTTCTGGTCAGCCTACTATAGAAAAGACAGTTCTGGTCAGCCTACTATAGAAAAGACAGTTCTGGTCAGCCTACTATAGAAAAGACAGTTCTGGTCAGCCTACTATAGAAAAGACAGTTCTGGTCAGCCTACTATAGAAAAGACAGTTCTGGTCACCCTACTATAGAAAAGACAGTTCTGGTCAGCCTACTATAGAAAAGACAGTTCTGGTCACCCTACTATAGAAAAGACAGTTCTGGTCACCCTACTATAGAAAAGACAGTTCTGGTCAGCCTACTATAGAAAAGACAGTTCTGGTCACCCTACTATAGAAAAGACAGTTCTGGTCACCCTACTATAGAAAAGACAGTTCTGGTCACCCTACTATAGAAAAGACAGTTCTGGTCACCCTACTATAGAAAAGACAGTTCTGGTCACCCTACTATAGAAAAGACAGTTCTGGTCAGCCTACTATAGAAAAGACAGTTCTGGTCACCCTACTATAGAAAAGACAGTTCTGGTCACCCTACTATAGAAAAGCAGTTCTGGTCACCCTACTATAGAAAAGACAGTTCTGGTCACCCTACTATAGAAAAGACAGTTCTGGTCAGCCTACTATAGAAAGACAGTTCTGGTCACCCTACTATAGAAAAGCATTCTGGGTCACCCTACTATAGAAAGACAGTTCTGGTCACCCTACTATAGAAAAGACAGTTCTGGTCACCCTACTATAGAAAAGACAGTTCTGGTCCCCTACTATAGAAAGACAGTTCTGGTCAGCCTACTTGAAAAGACAGTTCTGGTCACCTACTTGAAAAGACGTTCTGGTCACCTACTATAGAAAAGACAGTTCTGGTCACCTACTATAGAAAAGACAGTTCTGGTCACCCTACTATAGAAAGACAGTTCTGGTCACCCTACTATAGAAAAGACAGTTCTGGTCAGCCCACTATAAAGACAGTTTGGTCACCTACTATAGAAAAGACATTCTGGTCACCCTACTATAGAAAAGACAGTTCTGGTCAGCCTACTATAGAAAAGACAGTTCTGGTCAGCCTACTATAGAAAAGACAGTTCTGGTCACCCTACTATAGAAAAGACAGCTCTGGTCAGCCTACTATAGAAAAGACAGTTCTGGTCAGCCTACTATAGAAAAGACAGTTCTGGTCAGCCTACTATAGAAAAGACAGTTCTGGTCACCCTACTATAGAAAAGACAGTTCTGGTCACCCTACTATAGAAAAGACAGTTCTGGTCAGCCTACTGTAGAAAAGATATAATCAAACTGGAGAGAGTACAAAGAAAAGTTACTAGCATGATTCCGCGCTTGCGAAACGAGCCATACGAAGATTGATTGATTGATTTAATGCCTAAAAAGATGAATGCGCCAGCCATCAGAGGTCATATGGCACTATGGCAAAGCATATCAAGGGTCAGGGTTATAGAATAATAGTGAAACGGTGAGGGAAGGGGAGAGCAAGGGAATGTTACAGCAGGAGGGTTAGATCAGATGCAGGATGTGGATTTGTTGGAGGAAGGAGGTTACATTATCCAGGGAGAAGGAGGGGGATTCCGGGAGTATGTCCGCAAGACAGGGAGGTCGGGAAAGGGTGTCTATAGCTATACCAAGGCACTCACACCAACAGTTGATGATGAGACATTACCTGAAAGACTCACACTGCTTCAAGACATGTTATTTCTATAAACTTTGCTTGATGAGAAATGATCATGATAATGTTCACACACATTTATTGAAAGTCACACCTGCACTGCCAACCCAACAGCAGCTGGGGCCATTACTCCCTCACAGAACACAAGGCCACGGCTGCCACCACACATGTAACACCCTGCCCACCACCACCCATTGCCACACAGGACACACTCCCACAGGCACGGGTACAACCACACTTGTCCACACAACACACCACCTCAAAAGTGGATCTTCACGTGCCTGGTAATTTCACTCTTTGTATAGAAACACTTGCTACAAACATCACACTTGAATTTCTTATAGCCAGTGTGTCTCAAGGTGTGTCCACTGAGTTGAGGGCTGGTAGTAAAATTTTTTTCCCACACTCCAGGCATTCATAGTTCTTAACACCACTGTGTGTCAGGGTGTGTCTGGTGAGCTCTGTCTTTGTAGTAAATTTTTTCCCACACTCGAGGCATTCATAGTTCTTAACACCACTGTGTGTCAAGGTGTGTTGGGTGAGCTCTGACTTTGTAGTAAATCTTTTCCCACACTCGAGGCATTCATAGTTCTTAACACCACTGTGTGTCAGGGTGTGTCTGGGGAGCTCTGACTTTCTAGTAAATCTTTTCCCACACTCGAGGCATTCATAGTTCTTAACACCACTGTGTGTCAGGGTGTGTGTGGTGAGGTGTGACTTTTGAGTAAAACATTTCCCACACTCGAGGCATTCATAGTTCTTAACACCACTGTGTGTCAGGGTGTGTTTGGTGAGGTTACTCTTTGTAGTACAACATTTCCCACACTCGAGGCATTTATAATTCTTAACACCACTGTGTGTCAAGGAATGTGCCTCAAGCTTACTCTTGCATTGAAAAGTTTTACCACAACTGTGACACTTCAGTTCACTGTGTGCCTTGTGGCCTGAGCTGCCTGCCTCCAGGTGATTCTTGCCATCACCCCTGTGCCTCCCCACCCCTGAGGCAGACTGATCCTGCTGCTCCCGGCCACTCATGCTGCTGCTCGGCCCCACAGCCTCCACCGCAGCAACACCCCCGCCAGCACACGCGACGGCCGGTCCTGCGGGAACCCTCGGGGATGCCGGGGCGAGCCGGGTCAGTGCCGGGCGGAGCAGCCGGCTTGGACTGTGACCTCAGCACCTGCAACAGTGGTGACAGTCAGCACACAGAGAGCCACGCGCTGCCCTGACACTCTGCTCCTGCCTGCGGGGCCCACACCCTGCTTTGGTCTTTGTGTCTTTGGTCAGTAAGACAAGTAAGACAAGGTATGGAGCCACACAAGCGAAAATATAATGGAACTGCATCATTATGCTCCCCAGGCGGTGAAGACTGACTTTAAGGATCTCTCAAGTTGCCTGAAGAATAAGGAGTCACGGGGAAACTGTGGCAGGTATAAACAGGGACAAAGGCGAAAATAGTGTTGGCGTGAGCAGAAACCCGCCATGGGGAACAGATGGTAAAAATGGACGAGGACTGCGTGCTCATCTTCTGAGACACTGACTAGTTTTTTCTGGCCTAAAATTAGTGCTTATTCAGATGGAGGTATTTTTTATTTCCCAGAAACCCAATAGAAGGTTTTTTTTTTTTATTCTCATCACCAAATCCAAGGGTTGCCGTTTGATAACAATGTATCTCCATCAGAAAAAGCACTAAAACTTTACCAGGAAATAATAATTATATAATCAGTCTCAGAAACCAGGGAAGTTACCAAAACCAGAAACCGGCCCCGGGGAACAGTCCAATACCAAACCCAGATGTAGCGCCCGCATGTGTCAGTGCCGTGACTGCCACTTCTTACACCACTTCTCACTTCTGTGGTGGTGATGTTATTGTGAAGGGGCTGGGGAAGGGGCAGCTGCAGCCCTCGTGACTACCAAGGGGCTGACTGTTCATGGGGGCTGGGACAGGGAACTCATGTACTGTTTCCTGGGCACACCTGAGGACCCACACAGCGCTACACTGTCCTGGGCCCTTTATTTACCCTTATGAATCCCGTCAGGAGAATGCTTTCACAGACGCGCTGACAGGCTGACAATCACATCTAGGGGAATAAATATTATTTCCCATTATTATTATATTAATCTTGCACACAAGTTGTTTCGTACCCAGGTTTTGTTAGTTGTTTCGTACCCAGATTTTGAGTTTTTTCGTACATACCTGGTGTCATTTCGTAACTCTAGTAGTCAAGTTCAACTCTGAGGTGAGTGTACGAAACGACTATGGTTTCATATAGAGTACGAAACAACTTTTTGGTGTACGAACCTACTGGTGTACGAAACAACTTGTGTACGAACTGACTGCACCCCTCGGCGACAGTTTCTCCTCGGGGTGCAGTCAGTTCGTACACAAGTTGTTTCGTACGCCAAAAAGTTGTTTCGTAGTCTATATGAAACCATAGTCGTTTCGTACACTCAGCTCAGAGTTGAACTTGACTACTAGTTACGAATCGACACCAGGTATGTACGAAAAAACTCAAAATCAGTGTACGAAACAGCAAACAAAACCTGGGTACGAAACAACTTGTGTACGAAACTCCCTGTAACCATATCTACTAGCCCCCCCCCCCCAAAAAAAAAAAATTAGTGATTTCAACCAAAAACGGTTAGGTTAGGTTAGGTATAAAATCAGGTTAGGTTAGAGGTGGGCTTTGCTTCACTAACTATTGATATCAAGAAACACATCAAACTAACACTGGTAAATTTCTAGATGAACACCGAACTCACTTTGGTGTCCGAAATTATTTTTTTCTGGTGAGTTTTTATGTGTTTTTAATGAATCTGCTAACCGTTTCTGTCACAATTTTTTTTTTTTTTTTTTTTTTTTTCATCAATGAAAAAAAAAATTGAACCTGAACCTAACCTAAACTCTACCTATACCTAACCTAACCCATACCTAACCTAACTTATACATAACTTAACCTTTACCTTACCTAACCTAACCTATACCTAACCTAACCCATACCTAACCTAACTTATACCTAATTTAACCTTTACCTTACCTAACCTAACCTAACCTTTACCTAACTTAACCTTTACCTAACTATAAAAAAAAAAAAAAAAAAAAAAAAAAAAAAAAAAAATTACCTTTATCTACCTTAAAAAAATAATAATAATTCGCGACAGAAACGGTCAGCAGATTCATTCAAAACATAAAAACACACCAGAAAAAAATTGTTTCGTCCACCAAAGGGAGATCGGTAATACCCTAACACCATTACGGCGGTGAGATGCGGGGCGGGCCGGGAGGGGCGGGGCACAGCAGACAGCCCACAATGCAACACAAACTAATATTTCCGCCCAAAAACGAGTGCCAGATTAATTCACTCCCCAAAACAAACTGGCGATCGCGAGTCCTGCGCGCGTGGACAAGACCATGGGTGAATGACACACACACACACACACACGGAACTATCAGTAGCATGTGTCCATAAGTATACAAAATAAGGAGGAAATATAGGAAGAAGAGGAGGAAGAGGAGGTGGTTAAAGGGAGTTTCGTACACAAGTTGTTTCGTACCCAGGTTTTGTTAGTTGTTTCGTACATACCTGGTGTCGTTTTGTAACTCTAGTAATCAAGTTCAACTCTGAGCTGAGTGTACGAAACGACTATGGTTTCATATAGACTACGAAAATACTTTTCTGGTGTACGAATCTACTGGTGTACGAAACAACTTGTGTACGAACTGACAGCACCCCTCGGCGACAGTTCCTCCTCGGGGTGCAGTCAGTTCGTACACAAGTTGTTTCGTACACCAGTAGATTCGTACACCAGAAAAGTTGCCGGGGCGAGCCGGGTCAATGGCGGGCGGAGCAGCCGGCTTGGACTGTGACCTCAGCACCTGCAACAGTGGTGACAGTCAGCACACAGAGAGCCACGCGCTGCCCTGACACTCTGCTCCTGCCTGCGGGGCCCACACCCTGCTTTGGTCTGTGTGTCTTCGGGCAGTAAGACAAGTAAGGCAAGTTTTTTTTTTTTTTTTTTTTTTTTTTTTTTTTTTTGCGCAAAATGAAACTATCGCCATTAGAACAAGCACCTATTGTAGGCCAAGAAAAAATAGTCGGTGTCTCTGAAAACGACCGCGCAACTCTCGTCCATTATTACCCTTTAAACTAACGCTGGACTTGGTTTTTCTCAAGAACCTGAAATGTACTATCGGCCCTGTAGGCAAAGTAAGGCTCGGCACTCATTACAATCTAACCATGATGTGTTAAGGTCAGTCTAATACGTAGAGCCAACATGTGGGTCACCTAAGCGTGGAGCCCTTGTTGTTCTGAAGATTTTCCAAAAAACACTTTAGGCCGCAGGATGTGAACTTTTGTAGCCCACGTAGTCGTACCGAGCCACCAGAATAATCTTATTTTCAGATAAATAAATGATCGTACAGCCTTAGGTCAAATAATGGGTAGAGTTCTAGAGTCCTTAATAAGGGCGGGAAAGGACGCTAGAACTCTACCCATTATTTGACCCAAGGCTGGACGATCATTTATCTGGAAATAAAATTATTCTGGTGGCTCGTTACGACTACGTGGGCTACAAAAGTTCACATCCTGCGGCCTAAACCTGTGACGGCCTAAAGCTGTGACGGCCTAACTGAATCACGGCCCAAAAAAATAATAATAGCCTAATAAACCCAAACTTCCTAAACCCAGCACGCAGGCAACCCGCAAGTCTGTGCACACCCACTCCTTGCTCTCACCCTCCACACACTTGTACCACCACATTGCTCCTTATCTATGCTTACCACAGCGTCACAGCAAACACCAGCTGGGCCTAAAAACACCAACACAGCCTACACAGCCTACGTCAATAGGGCACGTGGGCCTAGGCTGCCGCTTGTCTCCACTCTACAAATGTCAACACTAAACAGACTCACAACTCAGGCTCAAGCTTCAGCTATTGATTTTTTACAACGGGTGTACATACCAGTTTTATTTTGTTGTTAGAAAAAGAAAGAAAGTAATAAGATAGAATAAGAGAAGAAAACATATTAAAGACCCAGACAGCAAGAAGAAACACGTCAGGGAGTGCCGTTGAAAAAGGCCTGACTCCCGACCAACAACTGAACTGAACTGTTCATATAAACTACTGGTAAGCCCTGTTCGCGAGCCTACCGTAGATAACAGTGAAGTCGCCAGTTCTACGTTTCTTTGTTATTTACAGAGGTGTGGTGGCGTTAATAGTTACATTTGTACATCCATGATTTCAGGACAGTTAGAAGGGGCTATCTGGAAAGTCTGTGTCATTTTGTGTCTTCATCTGTGTCATATTAGGGCTATAAATGAACAAAGTACAAAAATAAAACCGAGTGGCGACCTCACTATACCTACTACAGTAAAGTCGCCAGCTAGTATTTTAACGCCACAGTTGAGTCGCCACTCTGGGGAATTCAGGGAAATTAGAGGTAAAGTAAAACAAGTCTCTATATATATTAGCTGCGGAAGATGCTTGGATATATAAAAATTTCTCTGCCAACGTGAAAATAAGTTCTATTCAAGTTTGAAAGATCTGGCAAGTCTGTGTCCTGCCGCCTGAAAAGCTACTTGTTTACTGTTTGTCATCGCGCGAAGAAAAACGTGAGAAGCAAAATGCGCAACAGTTATATTTGCAGCTACAAAGCATAAAACAACGCTGAAACAGGGTAGATTACACAGCCATGATATAAACTACTGTGTAACACCTTCAGTGGCACATAAAAATCAGTAGTAATGCTATAATTCGTAATATTTGGCGCCTGGCGACTTCACTGCAGGTGGCGACTTCACTGTTATCTACGGTAGGTAGTGCTTTTTTACAACGGGTGTACATGAAATATTTTATTTTGTTGTTAGAAAAAGAAAGAAACTAATAAGATAGAATAAGAGAAGAAAACATATTAAAGACCCGGACAGCAAGAAGAAACACGTCAGGGAGTGCCGTTGAAAAAGGCCTGACTCCCGACCAACAACTGAACTGAACTGAACTGTTCATATAAACTACTGGTAAACCCTGTCTGTGAGCCTAATTGAACCCCTATTTCTATCCAATATTCTACTTTGGGTAGATAAATATTCTACTTTTCAAGCTTCAGTTCAGTTCAGTCAGGCCTTTTTCAACGGCCCTCCCTGACGTGTTTCTTCTTGCTGTCTGTGTCTTCAATTAGTTGTCTTCTCTTATTCTATCTTATTAGCTTCTTTCTTTTTCTTTCTTCTTATTTTCTCTGGTCATCCAAAAACTGTTGATTGTCCTTTTTGCTTCTTCCACATTCCCCTCTCCGAACAAATATTCCCCCACTATATCCTCTTCCTCCTCTAGGTAAGGTTGTTGTAGCCTCTTCCTCCTCTAGGTAAGGTTGTTGTAGCCTCTTCCTCCTCTAGGTAAGGTTGTTGTAGCCTCTTCCTCCTCTAAGTAAGGTTGTTGTAGCCTCTTCCTCCTCTAAGTAAGGTTGTTGTAGCCTCTTCCTCCTCTAAGTAAGGTTGTTGTAGCCTCTTCCTCCTCTAGGTAAGGTTGTTGTAGCCTCTTCCTCCTCTAAGTAAGGTTGTTGTAGGCTCTTCCTCCTCTAAGTAAGGTTGTTGTAGCCTCTTCCTCCTCTAAGTAAGGTTGTTGTAGCCTCTTCCTCCTCTAAGTAAGGTTGTTGTAGCCTCTTCCTCCTCTAAGTAAGGTTGTTTAGCTCTTCTCCTTAGGAAGGTTGTTATGCTCTGATCTGATCTTGATTTGGGAGTCACCCAGCAGATGCTGTCAGTGAAGCCTTTGGTCCGGCGTTCTCCCACACACGTAATCTGTTGGGAGAGAAGCACAAGGGGGAAGCAAAACTAGGGATTTCTTTTTCCCCTCCTTCCTCTCTCTGCATCACATTCATACGGGGTCCCCCATCACTGAGGGGCCCCCTGCCTTTCATGCTCTCTCCTACGTGCTCTCCACGAATTCTCCAAGAATTCTTTTACACTCTCAATCACACGACTGTCACTCCTCCACTCAGCACACAACCCCAGCAGGTACTCCATCTCCACTCTCCTGTCTCTCATCTCTCGCCATTCTTCCACTCCGACCTCTCCTTCCATACCTCCAACATTCTTTGTTCTAGCATACTCATACCGTTCACATTCCAGCATCAAGTGCTCCACGGTTTCATCCACTCCTGTCACACACATCACACACACCTTGCTGCCATCATTCTTCCATCTGTACTACATACGACTATTTACCTCCAGCGACTTTGTCCTGGCTCTGAAGAGTAGGTCCCCTCCATAGCCACCATCATAGAACCTTTCATACCGTGGCTGGTCCTTTCTCCTGTACCATTCCAGTTGTTGATTTCTCACTCATTGCCCTCAGCCATTCTTCTTTCCCTTTTTCTTCCACTCTCCTATTTATTTCCTTTTTGCATACAGCCATACTCCCATGTCTCATCACTCCTGTCACAAACATTCCCAGTTCACCTGTCCATCTTTCCACTTTTACCGAGTCTTTCATCACTTCCATACATATTCACAGTCCCAAACCTTGCTTGTCCATTTGCTGTCATCCATTCGTTGCAGTCTAGCTCTGTACCTCAGTCCTGCCTTTGCTATCCTCTCTCTGAACGTGCTCCATCCCATGTCTCCTCTAATCGCTTCCACTGCCACATACCTATTGGCTCCTAATGCTATTCTGCCTGCTTTGTTCTGTGTTACTTCCAATCTGTCCAACTCCTTCCTAGACCACACCATTGTTTCCAGGCCATACATAATGCTAGGGACTGCCACACCCTTCCATAGTCCTCTCACCACTTCATATTTGTTGGCCCGACATCTTGCCACACTGCCTAGCCTTCCAACCCACTGGTTGGCTCTAGCTATCCTCTCATGTTTAGCTTTCTCATAGCCTTTATCATCCAACCAAATACCCAGATACTTGTACTCTTTCGTTCTCTTTATTTCATTCCCACCCACCATCCAAATCCTGTCATCATCAGAGTCATCCCCATTCACCACCAACACTTGACTCTTCTCCTTACTGAGCCTAACGTTGAAGTCCCTTCCATACTCAGTCACAGCATTCAGCATCTCTTGTAGCTCATTGTGGTTTTCACTAAGGATCACCTTGTCATCTGCATACATCAGTACACTCAACACTTCATCTCCAATTTTCACACCCAGACCTGTACGCTTCACTCTCACTGCCATTTCCTCAACATATAATCCAAAAAGTAGAGGAGAAAGGACACAGCCCTGTCTTACTCCTCTCCTACTATTCACCCATCCAGTCTCGAGGTCACCCATACTGAACTTGGCCTGTGTGTTCTCATACATACTGCTTATTATTTAACAACCTTCTCACTCATGCCAATCGTCTCTAATACCTACATAACATTCTCCTATCCACTCTGTCATACGCTTTCTCAATATCTAGAAAGGCTAGATATTTCTTTCTTCCTCCTTCCTGTTCTCTCAATCACTTCATTCACTACAAACATATTGTCCTCACCTCTTCTGTCTTTTCTGAATCCATTCTGCTCTTCACCCATCACCTTATTTCTTTCCACAACTTCACCTAGTCTTTCATTCAGTACACCACAGAAAATCTTACATACCGTGTCACATACCGCTATTGGCCTGTAATTTTTAATCTCCTTCCTACTCTTGTGTCCCCCTTATGTATGAGGGTCACTCTACTGTCATTCCAGGCACCAGGCACCCTTTCCTCTCTCCATATATGTCCAAACAACTCATGCATTCTCAATTACTCCCTCACCTCCCTCTCTATTACAATTCATTCGGGATACCGTCCATTCAGGGGCCTTTCCATTTTTCAGTTTTTCTACATACCCTTCAATCTCATCCATTCTAATTTCTTCATCCATCATTTCCTCTATTTTCCTCCTAAGGTGACGCTCCCTAAGTCACTATCAGGCTCCATTCACAACCTCCAATATCTTTCCAGAAGTCTTCTACAGCTCTGGCCATTTCCTTTTTCTCCCTTAGTGACCTGCCATTCACCACTAGTTCTTCTCATTTCCTGTATGCTTACCTCTCTTCTCCTCTCAAGAACTTATACCATTCCCTACCTCCTTCCTCACCTTTTCCCTAAGTTCTCTGATCATTTTCTCTTCTCATTCACTCTTGCCTTCCTCACCAAGCATTTCACCTCTTTGCTTACTCTTATACTCTTCCCCATGCCCTTTCATACTCTATTCTTTCAGCTTCACTGTTTGACCTATTCTTTCTCAGACTCCTACACTTCCTATTTAACTGTTTCCTTTCTTTCCTGGCCTTGTCGATTCATTGTTCCACCAACTCTTCTTGTCCTGCCATTTGCTCTCTTTCTTGTTCTGCCTATGCTCTCTTCTGCCACTTTGTTAAGCTTCCTTAACAATCTCTCATTCATCTCATCCACACCTCTCTCAGCCCTCAAAACTCTCTCAGCTTCCAGTCCTCATACTCACCACTTCTCTGAAATAATCCCAGTCTGCATCTCTAAGTTTCCAACGTCCATTCCTCTCCTCTTTCACGTTCACTCTTTTTTCCTTCAAACACTCATACTCCATTACCATGACATTATGGTCACTCGCTACGTCGATTGTCCTTTCCTCATCCACCCACATACTTCTCACCCGTTCTCTAGCCTTCCGGTTCACTAACATAAAGTCAATGGCAGATTCATTCTCCCTTCCACTCCAGGTCACTCTTCCTTCAGCCAGGGTCACATTCAAAATTTCTAATTCATTCTCCTCTGCAAAGTCAAGCAGCAATTGGCCATTTCCATTTACTTCCTCTCCTAACACACCAATGTGACCATTCATGTCTCCCATCACAATCACATTTTCACTTCTATTCTGTTCTACAAACCTTTGCACAATTCTATACTTCCTTTCATTCCGGCTCCGCCCTTTTCCCTTTCCCGTCTGTAACACACTATCACCAAGATCCTTTGTCACTCAACGGTGCAGAAAGATCTTAAGTGGATTTATGGGTCTCACTCGGGATCGCCAAATAGCCAACCGGTGACGCTAACCACTCTGCTATTGCCTCCCCAGAAACAGCTATATTCTTTGATGACTTTCGGGCTGCCCTTCTAGCACAAATTAAACTATTCTTTTTTTTCGTGAGTATATTTAGTTGCAGGTGTGAAAAGATCAGTATTTTCATTATCATTTGAATAAATAAAACTCTGAAAAAAACATCAGAATATGTAGTCCCAAAATATCTTCGAGCACCCTCACAAGCTAGCCCCAAAAATTAAATTTAAATTTTGAGTAAACTGGCTTAAAAACAACAGAAAAAAAGAAAACAAAACAGTAATACGGGTTTAAATTCCCAAACCGGAAAACCCGGACCGCCCCGACCGGTAAGGGTTTTTTCCGATTTTTAAAAAGAATATTTTAAAGGGGGAAAAAAAAAGCATGAAAAAAAACAAAATAACAAAAAACACAAAAAAAACGTGTACACAACTTACAGTCCAAACCCTGAAAAATAACAACAAAAAAAATTGGGGGAGAAACCCAGGGGGCCTAGTGGGGTGGCCCCCAGCGGCGACCGGCAACTACCCCCCGGGGGTTTTTGGGTGTTCTGTCGGTTTTGAAAACCCGGGAAACCCATAGCCGATTTTTGGGTTTTTGCCGAGTCTTGGGATCCCGAGTTTGGGAACTTAAACCTGTAATGCTTTAAAGTGTGAAAGAGTAACAGTGTGGAAGGATCAGTGGTGGAAGGTTGATGGGACAACATCTCACAACCCCCCTGACATTGCTGGGACCCCTTTCATAAAAGGGTACAGTCAAGACACGGGCAAGAAAACCCCTTTTGGGATTGGCTACCGGGGGAAAATGAAGGTTTGACTTATACTTTTTTTACGTGAAATAAAACTTGGCATAAAAAAGAACTACATATTTTTTTTTTTTTTTTTTTTTTTTTTTTTTCGATTTTTTTTTTTTTTATCTTTTATTTTTAGTTTTTATTTTTATATATATATTTTTGGAATGTATACTGATATTTGTTTAGGTGCCGAAAACTTGACACTATAGAAATGAGGAGTGGTGTTCGTGTGTTCTTTGTGCACTATAAAAAATGAGGAGGGGGTCGGGTTTTCTTTGTGCACTATAAAAATGAGGAGTGGGTTTTCTGTTTTCTTTGTGGCAATAAGAAATGAGGAGTGGTTTTCGGTTCTTGTGGCACTATAAGAAATGAGGAGTGGTTTCTGTGTTTTTTGTGGCACTAAAAAGAAATGAGGAGGGGTTCTGTGTTTTTGGGGCACTATAAGAAATGGGGAGTGGTTTCGGGTTTTTTGTGGCACTATAAGAAATGGGAGGGGTGTTCGTGGTTTTCTTTGTGGCATATAAAAAGAGGGTGGTGTTCGTGTTTTTTGTGGCATTTAAAAGAAAGAGGAGTGGTGTTCTGTGTTCTTTGTGGCACTATAAGAAATGAGGAGTGGTGTTCAGTGTTCTTTGTGGCACTATAAAAAATGAGGAGTGGGTTCGGGTCTTTGTGGCACTATAAGAAATGAGGAGGGGTGTTCTGTGTTCTTTGTGCACTATAAGAAATGGGGATGGGGTTCAGTTTTTCTTTGTGGCACTATAAGGAATGAGGAGTGGTGTTCAGTGTTCTTTGTGGCACTATAAGGAATGAGGAGTGGTGTTCAGTGTTCTTTGTGGCACTATAAGGAATGAGGAGTGGTGTTCAGTGTTCTTTGTGGGCACATAAGGGGGAGGAGGGGGTGTTCGGGTTTTTCTTTGTGGCACTATAAAAAAGAGGAGTGGTGTTCTTGTTCTGTGTGGCACTAAAGAAATGAGGATGGTTTCTGTTTCTGTGTGGCATATAGAAATGAGGAGTGGTGTTCGTGGGTTCTGTGTGGTGGGGAAGGAACGTGGGGTTTTTATGACAGGTAGATTCAAGATATACAAAAACACCTTTGTTTCTTGGCTGCCCCTATCCCACAGCGTGGTTTCCTTCATTTTTTTAAAGGTCAGAAGTCAGCAAGAGTTAGTCCATCCTGGATCAGAGCGGGGTTGTTCAGAAAGCAGAGTGTGTGGCTAGGCGCCAAGGCCTCCCCGCCGCTGTTGGGGTTCCACGCCCCGCGCCGCCGGCCCGCCTCAAGCATTTTCTGTTTCCCCCAGCAGTCGAGGGAGAGGTAAGGGGGGGCAGTGATGAAAAAAAACATAAGGAAGTACAAGAGGCGGGGGAGACCTACACGTGGTATTTCCTGTTATTTAAAACACTCCTACATCCCCCTTTTTCACCCCCCATCCGTGAAACACCCAGCCCCCTTTTTTAAAGCTCCCTATTGACCCGCACTAATACCTGAGCTGAGTCCATTCCCAATCCTTTCACACTCTCATTTTCACCACATCCCCCACATGCCCATGCTGGCCGGGGTTTGCACCAAGTCCTTCACGGCCCCTTTGGGCCTCCCGCACAGATGCCCCGAGCCGCTCCTGCTCTGATGTTAGTACCAGTCCCTGAAACACAGACTTATGAGGATCACACCCCTACCCCCTTCCTGTACAGCTGCCAGCCTCGGGGACTGCACTGCCCCCCTTTGCCAGGGACTTAATAAAGGTTTCCTCAGATCTGGGGCCCCTGCACGTTGGCCCCAGACTCTCAATATACCCGGGCACAAACTGAGGGTCACCCCTCTCTCCTAACGCCCAAATATTTTTATCTTTGGAATAAGTAAAAAAGAAGAAACTTTTCCACACACCCCAAAATGTTTTTTTAAGTACCTACCTCGGCCATACAACAGACCTAAATATCAACTTAAGGGTGAAAAGATAGAACTGTAATAAAAACCCTTTGAGTCCACAACTAGAATAATTTTTCCCAAAGTATTTTTTTGTGAAAGGTAGCATTAAAGCAGCAGTAAAGGGTTTGCAGCCACCCTTTGTCTGGGTGTGTTGTGGGGGAACCTACTCTTTCCTTTACAAGTATGGGCTGATTTTCCCTTTTCATGCAGTTACGTCTGTGTGGCTAAGAAAAGGGTAGGTACTGAGAAAAGGCTGGGGTACTGAGAAAAGCAGGTACTGAGACAAGGCTAGGTACTGAGACAAAGGCTGGTACTGAGACAAGGATAGGTAGAGACAAGGATAGGACTGAGACAAGGCTAGGTACTGAGCCCAAGGATGGGTAGGGAGACAAGTGGGTACGAGACGGGTGGTACTGGACAAGGCGGGTATGGACAAGGATAGGTACTGAGAAAAGGATAGGTACGAGACCAAGGATGGGTACAGAAAGGTAGGTACGAGACGGGATGGTACTAGACAAGGGCGGTAGAACAAGGCTAGGTATGAGACAAGGATAGGTACTGAGACAGGTAGGACTGAGAAAGGAAGGTACTGAACAAGGAATACTGAGAAAAGGGATGGTACTGAGAAAAGGGAAGGTAGTGAGACAAGGCTAGGTACTGGACAAGGAAGGTACGAGACAAGGATGGGAAACGGAAAAGGTAGGTATGAGAAAGGATAGGAGTGGACAAGGATAGGTACTGAGAAAAGGGATGGGTACTGAACAAGGCTGGTACTGAGACAGGCTAGGTCTGAGAAAAGGGAAAGGGGTCTGAGAAAAGGATAGGACTGAGACAAGGCTAGGTACTGAGACAAGGATGGGTAGGAACAAGGCTAGGTACTGAAAAAGGGAAAGGGTACGGGAACAAGGCTAGGTACTGAGACAAGGATGGTAGGGCAAGGCTGGTACTGAGACAAGGATAGGTACTGAGAAGGTGGGACTGAGAAAAGGATGGTACTGAGACAAGGATAGGTACTGAGAAAAGGGATAGGTACTGAGAAAAGGGATGGGTACGAGACAAGGATAGGTACTGAGACAAGGTAGGTACTGAAAAGGATAGGTAGTGAACAAGATAGGTACAGTATGGGAAAGAATGAAGGTTTTGTGGCGGAGTTTGTGACGGCGGGGGAAAAAAAGAAGGTGCCTTGTGACTGGCGGGGGGAAAAACAAAAAAGGTGCCGGGGACGGCGGTGGGAAAAAAGGGAAGGTCCCTTGTGATGCGGGGGGGAAACAAAGAAGGTCCCTTGTGACTGGCGGGGGGAAACAAAAAGGGTCCCTTGTGACTGGCGGGGAAAAAAAGAAGGTGCCTTGTGCGGCGGGGGGGAAACAAAAAAGGTGCCTTTGACTGGCGGGGGGAAACAAAGCAGACTGATCAGGGGCTCCCCCCCTTTCCCCTCCCCAGTTTTGCCATGGTAGAGCCTCGGCCGCCACAGAATCATAAAAATGCTTTTCTCACTGTACCCATGACAAGTTTTGCATCTTTTGGCGATGGACAAAATTTTGTAGAAGAAGCATGTTTCAGAGGCCCAGGATTTTTTTCAGAAATCAAAGAATGTTTATTTTTCCATCCTATGGGTTGGAAAATTAGGGCACTGCCTTGGCTCTAGGGTCAAAATGCCCATTTTTAAATTTTTTTTAGTGAAAAAAAAATAGGGGAGACGTAATTTTGCCAATTTTTTTTATATTCGACCGGGGAAACCGGGGGAAGGTAATTTTGGTAAACCCGGGATATCGCACTAGCCCTGTGTGGGGGTACAAGGAACATAAGAAAAACATAAGGAAGCTACAAGAGGCCGTAGCCCACACGTGGTAGTTCCTGTAAAAGCACACCTGGTACCCAATTTTTTGTCACCCCCCAAGGCGAAGGGCTAATCCCACGGAGAGAGCAGAGGCCACGTGCAGCATAGCGAAAACCCCCATTTTCCCTTAGTGGTTAAATTATAAAAAAAACTTTCCCTTTCCCCGTGTTGGTTTCACTAGAAGGTTCCCGGGTGTAACGGGAAGCACAGCGCCCGGAAGCGGAAGGTCCGGGGGTTTCGTTTCCCGAGCGGTGCAACCTTTATGGTGAACCCCCTACCTAAACATTTCCCCTGCTCCCTGGATGGTGACTGGTCCAGATTCGTGCCCCCTTACTGGCCCAATTCTGACCCCTTCCGGGCCCAGATTCGTGACCCATTTCCTGGTCAGATTCGTGACCCACTTCACGGGCCCAGTTTTCGTGACCCACTCATGGTCCAGTTCGGACCCACTTCAAAAAGGGTTTTTTTCTACAGTTTACTTGTTTTGTATGCAAATATGAAGTAGCATAAATTTCCCGGGTTAAACTAAGTTGTATCTTAGAGGTGGGAGGAGCTTGTCCTGTGGGGAACCAGGCGTCAGAATGCCCAACGAGAGTCACTAGCTATAAAGGTTTCACCGCGTTAGCTATTTCCCCTTTGTTTTTTGGGTCTCAATAAAATGGAAAACCCTGGAAGTCAGTCAGCAAGGGGGAGAAGGCAAGGAAAGCACCTCTCATTCACAAAATATCAAGGGGAAAAAGGGCTGGCTCAGGAAAATGGCGACGGGGTCAGAAGGTGACCCCTTTTTTTATATTTTTTTTATTACATCTTGGCCTATACGCTGTAGGGAGTGACCCCAGGGGTGGGGTGGCAGGCCCGGAGGATCACTTTTGGGGGTGTTTGGTTTCTCTCACCCGTTTGGGGGCGGGAGAATTTTTTTTAGTGACCCTGTATTAGAGGTCATGCCGCCCCCCCCGTGTCCTCCCATGCACTCACAATTGAAAGGGAGAGTTTTGGGGCGATGGGGGTTCTTAGGCCCCTCCACGGGGCAGAAAGATTTTTAAATGGATTTATGGGTCTCACTCGGATCAAACTCTGGTCTTCGCATGGCACCCCCACCTGGCACCCTCACCTGGCACCAAAGCATAGATCATAGTATAGACTGAATGCCATGCCCCCCGGAGTGTCCCCATAAGTGCAGGGGTTTTGCTGACTCTACCCTGCAGGAGGGTGATGACAATAAGACTATCTCACCTTGATGAGGGGGTAACTGGCTTTTTTCGGCAATCTTTCGTTAGCTCCCTCACCCCTCCGGGCATGTCCCCAGAACTGCCTTTTGTGCGTCTACTGAGGCCTTCAGGGACGGGCACCTGCTCCATGGTGTTGAGTCTCAGGAAGCCCGAATCCCCCATTGGGCCCCATCGTATTCTTAAACAATAAAGGAGTACAGTAAAAACCCCCCTTCGGGCTAATTGGGGCCAAGGAGTGGTTGAGTAATGAAGGTCCGAATAATGGGGGGATTTATATGGGGGGGAATGTTTTAAAAAAAAAAAAAAAAAAATTCTAGGGGTGTATAATTAGCTGGGGAAAATTTACCCCCAAAAAAAAGAAAAAAAAAAAAAAAAAAAAAAAAATTCTAGGGGTATATAAAATAGGAAAAACGACCCCCAAAAAAAAAAAAAAAAAAAAAAAAAACAAGAGAGGCCCAATAAAGTCAAAATCGAAATGAGGGTCCGAATACAGAGGTTTATTACTGTTGATGGGTGTAACATGCAGGTGTGCCCAAAGAGGGGGACTGCAGGCATTTGGGTCCTGGCAGTAAAGGGGCAAAGGGAAATTTTTTGAAAAATATCTGTAATACATTTGATCAGACAACCAGACACTTACCGCTGGTCCAGGGGTGCGTCTTTGGGCCTTTAGGATCTCCTCCGTCCTCTCAGGAGCCTTACTCGGCCCCCAATCACTCAGCTCGGCACCTTCATCTTAGACAGAGTTTGCCCCCCATTTTTAGTACCGCTGAACTTTCCCCCCCAAAACTTGCTCTCCCGAAAACTGTTTCAGATGTTTTCCGTTTTTCCCAAAAAGGTCAAGAGAAAAAAAACATCAGGGAAAACTGCGCCCGAAACAGGGAAAGCGCTGCAAGGGAACATTGTGATTCATACACATCAGCTGCACGGGCCCCCACCCCCGTGTAGCGTATTCAATACCCATCACTTAAAGTCTCAAGACCCCATCACTTAAAAAAACTTTCTTTCCAGGCCACCCTTTTTTGAGACTGGCTGTATTCAATAGACTTTGCAGTGAATTTTTTTGTTTTTTGTTTCCAAGAGAGGGGGAAAATTATTGCTATAAAAAAAAAAAATTACTGGAAAATTTCTGAACCCAACACAGTCATGTACAAACCCTCATCTCCTCCTGATAGCCCAACACAGTCATGTACAAACCCTCATCTCCTCCTGTCTGGTGATTTCCCTCGCAGCTCATTAGCTTCTCCGCCGTCTGGTCTTTCTTCCGGGATGAGGCAGCGTTCTGCCGGGGGAAAAAGACAGCTTCCCAACTGGAGGCGATAAGAAAGAAGCGAAGCAAAGCAAAATGTTACATTCAATTCCCCCCCATAGACTTCTTTCTACTGATCAAATCACGATGGGGTTTTGGGCCCATCAAAATATATCCAACTTCTCAACCGAGTTGGCAACTTCCCACTGAGTGAAAAAACAAATACCTTTTCCCCGATTTGGCCTTTCCAAACCAGCCTCAAAAGAAAACCCTGCTTTTTTAACATTCGGGCATCTAACCTGAAAACCAACAGGGGTGAGGGTTCCTCCCAAAACACGTTTTAAACTCCACAAATCATGTTCTCCCCCCCACCAAACCCTGGACTGGCCCAGGGGACAGGGGACCCCTCACCCTGACCTGTGCTTACCTGCTCTCTGGGCTCTCATCCTCCTCCACCCCCCCTCCCTTTTATTCAGGTTTTTGTTTCACTGGGCAGGGATTTGGGTTGCAGCCAGGGGGAGGAAGGAGACACCAATATAATGCCACGACGGGCATCATTGTATTGCTTCAAGCTTTTTCTTAAATACTTTGTATTTAAGTAATCGTCTTTCTATAAAAGGATAAAGGAGAAAACAAAGGCCTAATAGAGTTATAACAGGTGGTACCTTTCCTGGGGAAAGTAGAGACCCAGCTGTTTGCTTTCTTTCCCCAAAAAGGGAACACAAAATTGGCTCAAGTGAGGAATGGGTTTTTTGGGGCTGATGAAGACAGACCGTTGTGTTTACTATTAGTGAAGACAAATCTCGAAGATCTGATTCTTTTTGAAATTTAATGAAAAATAATTTCTGACAAAAAAAGATGTAAACATAAGCTGATCTCAGTGATATCAGACAACATTTTTTGGCTTTTAAAGAGGCCCAATTTTCTATTTTTGTATTAATCCTAAAAAAATACCCTGTCCAAGAAACAAATTTTTAGCGACCCCTTTAATGAGAGCAACCCGTGTCTTGTAAGGGGGGAGAGGACATACTACCCCTATGGCGTGACATTACTACCCCTTTGCAGTACATTTCTACCCCTATGGGCAGTCACATTTCTACCCCCATGTGCAGGACATTATACCCCTATGGGGAGTGACATTTTACCCCCATGTGCAGTGACATTACTACCCCATGGGCAAAAGACATTACTACCCCCATGGGGGAGTAATTACCCCCTATACAGTGCATTTCTACCCCTATGGGAGGACATTTCTACCCCCATGGGGAGGACATTACACCCCTGGGCAGTGACATTACTACCCCTATGGGCAGTGACATTTCTACCCCTATGGGCAGTGACATTACTACCCCTATGGGCAGTGACATTACTACCCCTATGGGCAGTGACATTACTACCCCTATGGGCAGTGACATTTCTACCCCTATGGGCAGTGACATTACTACCCCTATGGGCAGTGACATTGCTACCCCTATGGCAGTGACTTACTACCCCCATGGGGATGACTACTACCCCAGGGCAGGATTATCGATGTTTCCCAAGTTTTTTTATTGACTATTGCTCCCACAGGCTGGGGGCCAGCGCGCAGGGTCTCCACCAGGCTTTTCCCCCGCCACCTCCTCAGTTTTTTAAATGTAACTGGACATATGCGTCTTTTCAGCCCTTTTCACAAGCCCCGGGGGAGGAGCTTATTGGCTGTCGGGTTTCTTTGGGGAGAAGTTGTAAGGGGCTTTTTTCCCCATGTACTTCACGTTTCGATATGCCCACTGTATTTCCTTAACCCCCTCAGGCTTCCTGATCCTGTTTTGGCCTACAAAACCCAACTTTCTTGCCTATCCATGGGGGGTTTTTACTTTCCACCCCTACCCCTAAAATTTGGCCAACCGTTCCAAACAATGAAGAACCCTTGACCCCTTTAAAACATGAACCCTTACCCTGCAGTCTTTAAGTGCCATTTCCCCCCTTCCTGCCCACCTCTCCCGGAGTTCTCTTTGTAAAAAAACTTTTCTTTTCCCTGTTTTCCACACCCCCCAAAATAAAAATAAAAATTCAGAAAATCTGAAAAAAATGGAAATTATTTGTTAATATAAAATTTAACTTTAAAATTAAAACTAAATTAAAATTGATGGGCCCCGTTTATCCTTTGGGGCTCCCTCCCCTGGGATACCCTTGCGGTGTCCTTTTTAGGGCCGGTTTCTCCCACCCATCCACGTGGAGGTTATTTCTGGAAAATCTCCTTTGTTTTTTTTCTTTTGCAACTCTGTGATGTGGATACCTCGCTGTTGGTGTCCCTCCCGTCAGCAATTTGGGCCAGGAGCGCAGGCTCTGTTACAGCTATACATTTTGTTGTAAATGTCTGTCCAATCCAACAATTGGGTTGGGTATAAGAAGTTTATGGGGGGCGTGTGGGAAATATATCCATTCCCAAGTTTGAAATTCTTCCTATAACCAAAAGGGGGTGATAAGAAAGAGCCGGTTTTTGTTGCCTGTATAGGTCCCCTTAATATTTCAGACTTTGGAGACAGTGAACCGTGATGGAGCAACGGCGGCAGATATGGTGGCCCCGGGCAACCTTCGAGCCCTTTCCACCCATCACACAGGAATTGTAGTCAGGCAGTGCAATGCTGTACTTTGTTTATGAGTTGAAGTTTTTTACTTTTTAAAAAGACTGAGTTTCCAAAAAGCACATCAACATTAAAAGGGGGAATATTAGCTTTCAAATCATGAATACTTTCGGCCTTTGTGTGTGTTACAGGAGACCACAAATGGTCTACGTCATTCAACAAAAGGTGATAGATGTGCAATGTTAAAAAAAGATGTCGCTTATAGAATGAGTTCAGTGATGCATTATGGATATAGTTATTGATCACAGTTATGGGAAACATGATGTACATAAAACTAGCATTCTTGTCACCAATGGCGTGACATAACAGACCTGCTACTCTATATCATCTATGAGAGGCCTTACCTCAGCTTCACCCAAAGGAGGCCTCTTCAACAGAGAGCAGAAGCACACTATGTAATATCTCAACCATAGACCACTGTATACCTGGACTGCCCACGGAATATCGGCCTGTTGCACATGGGCCTGAACTTGCCCTGAAGTCGGAGGGCCGCTCGGATTCATATATACATATACGCATCATATAGACTGGTATATCAGTATATATGATATTCTGTAATCTTCCTAAATGTTTGTTCTATAATATTATCAAATAAAAAACAGTAAAACACGCTAAAGAAATGCCATTACGCGACTATGAAGAAATATGCATGAACTTAATATTCACTTCAACTCTTCGCCATTTAAAACTTTGCGAGTCAACTTTTATCATGAATGGTGTCAATAGAAGCGCAATTTTATTAGCTTTCCATTGCTATATTTCGTTATCTGGTAAATGAATTAGAACCATGCATAAATTAGCATTAACTAAATAAATAAAATCATCAATCGGGTAATTTTCCCGATTGATGAGGTTATTTATTTAGTTAACACTAATTTATACATGGTACTAATTCATTTATCGGAAAACGAAATATATAAGTAAATAATTAACATCATCAATCGGGAAAATTACCCGATTGATGATTTTATTTATTTAGTTAATGCTAATTTATGCATGGTTCTAATTCATTTATCAGATAACGATACAATTGCGCTTCTATTGACACCCTTCATGATAAAAGTTGACTCGCAAAGTTTTAAATGGCGAAGAGTTAAGTGAATATTAAGTTCATGCATATTTCTTCATAGTCTCGTAATGGCATTTCTTTAGCGTGTTTTACTGTTTTTTATTTGATAATATTATAGAACAAACATTTATGAAGATTACAGTATATCATATATACTGATAAACCAGTCTATATGATAGTCCATAGACCACTATATCTCTTTGTCGGGTGGGCCGCAGGCCGTTATGCAGCGTGTAATTTCAAAACATTGTCGCGTGAACAGTCCAGGTATGCAGTGGTCTATGTCTCAACCTTTGTCAGGGCATAATCTGCAATCATTTCCTTTAGCTTTTATCTTTCTTCTGAATCATATCTTTTCTTTTATCAAATACCTATCTCAAATCATACACATCCTTTCCCCAATGCACTGTTTCCAACGTGTACTCCAGTGTACCAGCCCTCACTCTGGTGCTGAGGCCAACTATCACCCCACCTTCTGCTTCATCCTCCCCACCACCCACCTTCTGCTTCATCCTCCCCAACACCCACCTTCTGCTTCATCCTCCCCAACACCCACCTTCTGCTTCATCCTCCAACCCCTTCTGTTCATCCTCCCCAACACCACCTTCTGCTTCATCCTCCCCAACACCCACCTTCTGCTTCATCCCCCCAACACCCACCTTCTGCTTCATCCTCCCCACCACCCACCTTCTGCTTCATCCTCCCCAACACCCACCTTCTGCTTCATCCTCCCCAACACCCACCTTCTGCTTCATCCTCCCCAACACCCACCTTCTGCTTCATCCTCCCCAACACCCACCTTCTGCTTCATCCTCCCCACCACCCACCTTCTGCTTCATCCTCCCCACCACCCACCTTCTGCTTCATCCTCCCCACCACCCACCTTCTGCTTCATCCTCCCCAACACCCACCTTCTGCTTCATCCTCCCCAACACCCACCTTCTGCTTCATCCTCCCCACCCTCCCCACCACCCACCTTCTGCTTCATCCTCCCCACCCTCCCCAACACCCACCTTCTGCTTCATCCTCCCCACCCTCCCCACCACCCACCTTCTGCTTCATCCTCCCCACCCTCCCCACCTTCTGCTTCATCCTCCCCACCCTCCCCAACACCCACCTTCTGCTTCATCCTCCCCACCACCCACCTTCTGCTTCATCCTCCCCATCCTCCCCACCACCCACCTTCTGCTTCATCCTCCCCATCCTCCCCACCACCCACCTTCTGCTTCATCCTCCCCACCCTCCCCACCTTCTGCTTCATCCTCCCCATTCTCCCTACCACCCACCTTCTGCTTCATCCTCCCCATCCTCCCCACCACCCACCTTCTGCTTCATCCTCTCTACCCGCCTCAGCACAAGGTCCCGTTCCTCCTCCATGGCCGTGATGTCGCGACGCAGCTCTGCCGTCGAGAACCCTGAGGTCCTGAAGCCCTCGTGTTCCCGGTGCACATTTTTGAACTGCTCAATGAGTTCCTCGTACTGAAACACAATGTTGACAACTAATAAACAAAGTCTGAGTCTACAATAATGGACATTTTGCCACTAGCTGTGTTCAACAAAGATAGAAAGAATTAATTTGTAAATACTCGGGGAATCAACAGCTGTCTCTCTCTCGAAGCTGTCTGGATTGTAGAAATGATGAGAAGCGATTGTCTATTCAGGAATCTATCAACACACTCAACAAAAAATTATTCAGTAGATTTTTTGGCTTATTGACCCTCAGGGAAACAATTTCAGTGTATTTTTTCCATTTAGCTTTGACAAATATTTTTCAACTAATTGACTTTCATAAACAAAGAATTTGATATTTAGTAAGCATAAGAAAAATCACAACTACTCACTCAGACATCTACAAACAAGTCAGTGTTTCATAACCACCCACTCCTAGGATTGCATAGCCATCCATACCTTGATAGGTACATCCGCCACGTCAGCGTCGCCCAGAATCTCTGCGGGAACGTCCAGCCTGACCAGGTACTTGGCCAGGTAGGCCCTCTTCTTCAGCTCCTGCATCCTCTGTAGCAGCCACGCCAGGATGGGGTAGACCACGTGCTTGTCCCCAGACACCAAGCCTTGACGGAAATTGTTCCTGAAGGACAACAATACAAAAATACAGACAATAATAGAGAGAGAGATGTGTGTATATATATATATTTTTTTTCTTTTCTTTTTCTTTACGATTTTTTTTTTTTTGTGTTCAGGCAGTTGGAGGTTAGTGGTTAGCACAGCCCGGGTGTGAGTCCCTGGAAGCCTGGATGTGTTCATGGTGTGGTACTGACATGGCTTCATCGGGAGGCTTGTACTTGAGGATTCGCAGCATGCCCAACATCCTGACAGCCATCTGCTCCGGCTCCTCCTCCCGGATGTCCAGCCTGTTCTTGCCGTCAATCTCAGCAAACACATCGTTGAGGATCTGAAATACAGGTATGTGTGGAGAGAGAGAGAGAGAGAGAGAGAGGGAGAGAGAGAGAGAGAGAGAGAGAGAGAGAGAGAGGAGAGAGAGAGGAGAGAGAGAGAGAGAGAGAGAGAGGAGAGAGAGAGAGGAGAGAGAGAGAGAGAGAGAGAGAGAGAGAGGAGAGAGAGAGAGAGAGAAGAGAGAGAGAGAGAGAGAGAGAGGAGAGAGAGAGAGAGAGAAGAGAAGGAGAGAGGAGAGAGAAGAGAGAGAGAGAGAGAGAGAGAGAGAGAGAGAGAGAGAGAGAGAGAGAGAGAGAGAGAGAGAGAGAGAGAGAGAGAGAGAGAGAGAGAGAGAGAGAGAGAGAGAGAGAGTATGAGAAAAGAGAGCAAGAAGATGAGAGAGGAGAGAAGGAGAGAGAGAGAAGAGAGAAGAGTGAGATTGGAAGAGTAGAGATGAGGAGAGAGAGAGGAGATGAGAGGAGAGATGGAGTGAGGGAGAGTGATGTGAGATGATGACATTATTGGCACTGACATAACATAATACAATAATAATAATAATGCAGCCAAGGTCCATGAGCCAAGGCTCTATTACGGACCTACAATAAATTACTGTAAGCTGACGCAGTGGAGCCCATCCACCACCGAGAGAGAGAGAGAGAGCAGAGAGAGAGGAGAAGAGAGAGAGAGAGAGAGAGCGAGAGAGAGAGAGAAGAGAGACGAGAGAGGAGAGAGAGAGAGAAACGAAGAGATGAGAGAGAGAGAGACGAGAGAGAGGGAAGGAGAGATGAGAGCAGATGGGACGAGAGTTGAGAGATGTAGGGCAGAGAGCATTGAGCCCGAAGCGAGACGTGATGACAGGACGTATGCCATGAGCGAGAGCGTAGACCGCGGAGCGCAAGAGCGAGACTGAGAGCGCTGAGGAGCAGCTTTACCTTTCAGCAATGTAGATTCAAAGTCATGCTTCAGCACACAGTCATTAACGGAGAAGACAGGATTTGCACTTGGCCCATATGATAATGACTATTCTGAGTTCCGTCAAAGGAGATGACAAGTTGTTAATGACGGAATGGGGCAGTTTGTTTGAGGAAAATCTCCTCAGATGGAAGTTATTACCATCACTCTGCGTGCGATGAGTCGGACCATCTTGGGGAGGGCAAATAAAACCTTAGTCTCGGGACGGCAGCAAGTCACCAGTCCTCACGCCTGGAAGCAGAAGTCACGTATTACCAGCACACAAGGGATCAACACTTCTACACAACTACTAACCTTATGTATGGAGAACGGAATAAAAGCTAGCAAGTTAAAAGATTTGTTCAAAGTCATGGGGGATTAATATAGTATTAGGAGGAGAAATAAGGTCTTCCATTGTAATGGTGGATATGCATGTCCGGACAATCCCAATGGGGGAATTCGAATTATTCATTGACTATTTGCTGAGATTGAATAAATACTTACTCAGAGATCCCTTAAAGTCTAACGAACCATATCGCGGTGTAGATTGAGTCACAAGTAAGCCTTCTGATGAAGTTTTTAAGTGGATCAAGGGATTTATTCTAAAAAGAGGTAGGACAAACCTTTGTAGGCAGTAACCAGCGACATAGAAGCCGTATGCAAGCTAAAGCCTTATTTCAAAGATTAGGGATAAATGTCACAAATCGGTAATTATGGATGGACCGTAAACTAATTATGCAAGTCATAGTTTTAAAGTGCTGGATAATTCATGGTGAGGATAAAGGGTGATGTAGCATTTAATGAACAGAATCATTACCTAGATAAATATCACCTGCCAATGTCCAGGAAATTACGAAAAGCCATACTGTGTAGTATGAGTCACAGTAGTTTATCTGATAAATTTTTAGTGATTAGGATATAAAGCAATTGAAAGTTCTTGCTAGTAACCAGTGGCAGAACAGAGTACGGATCAAACAAGCTGATTTATAGAGTAAAACTGGTTAATTAGTTTTTATCATGGATGGCTAGTAGAAGGTAAAGAGATAGGGATTTTAAGGGGGAAAAAGGGAGATAAAGGGGTGAGGCTTATAAAGGAAACCAGTGTCAGAAAAAAGGCCACTAATGTGCAAATGATTCATTAGAGCAATACACATAATAACGAATGATAACAAACAAAATGAAATAAAAAATAAATAACAATAATAATAGAATTATAACAATGGAGGAGGTAAGAGCTCCATTATTCCTTTAAACAATAATAACAATATAAATAGTTTTAACAATAAAACAATGTTGGTAATCAAATAACAAATAAACAATAATAATAGAATAAAGAAGCTTGTTTTTTGTGCGTCTGAAATTCATAGAAAGATGATCAAAGACTTCTGCTGGGGGGTAACTGGGGACCTGCGACTCGTTGGGGTGATAACTGAGGACCCTGCGACTCTGTTGGGGTGGTAACTGAGACCCGCGACTCTGTTGGGGTGATAACTGAGCCCCTGCGACTCTGTTGGGGTGGTAACTGAGACCCTGCGACTCTGTTGGGGGGGATAACTGAGACCCGCGACTTGTTGGGTGATAAACTGAGACCCTGCGACTCTGTTGGGGTGATAACTGCGACCCTGCGACTCTGTTGGGGGGGTAACTGAGACCCTGCGACTCTGTTGGGGGGGTAACTGAGCCCCTGCGACTCTGTTGGGGTGATAACTGAGACCCTGCGACTCTGTTGGGGGTGATAACTGGGGACCCTGCGACTCTGTTGGGGTGATAACTGAGACCCTGCGACTCTGTTGGGTGGTTAACTGAGCCCCTGCGACTCTGTTGGGGTGATAACTGAGACCCTGCGACTTGTTCGGGGTGGTAACTGAGACCCTGCGACTCTGTTGGGGTGATAACTGAGACCCTGCGACTCTGTTGGGGTGATAACTGAGACCCTGCGACTCTGTTGGGGTGGTAACTGGACCCTGCGACTCTGTTGGGGTGATAACTGGGGGACCCTGCGACTATGTTGGGGTGGTAACTGAGACCCTGCGACTCTGTTGGGGTGATAAAACTGAGACCCTGCGACTCTGTTGGGGTGGTAACTGAGACCTGCGACTCTGTTGGGGTGGTAACTGAGACCTGCGACTTGTTGGGGGTGAAAACTGAGCCCCTGCGACTCTGTTGGGGTGGTAACTGAGACCCTGCGACTCTGTTGGGGTGATAACTGAGACCCTGCGACTCGTTGGGGGGGTAACTGAGACCCTGCGACTTGTGGGGTGATAACTGAGACCCTTGCGACTCGTTGGGGTGGTAACTGGGGACCATGCGACTCTGTTGGGGTGGTAACTGGACCTGCGACTTGTTGGGGTGATAATGAGACCTGCGACTTGTTGGGGGTGTAACTGAGCCCCTCCCTCTGTTGGGGTGATAACTGAGCCCCTTCGAACTCTGGGGGGTGGTAACTGAGACCCTGGGGACTCTGTTGGGGTGGTAACTGAGCCCCTTTGCGGACTCGTGGGTGATAACTGAGACCTGCGATCTGTTGG
The DNA here is from genome assembly GCA_016584305.1 of Chionoecetes opilio. Lineage (NCBI taxonomy): Eukaryota > Metazoa > Arthropoda > Malacostraca > Decapoda > Majidae > Chionoecetes > Chionoecetes opilio. Next base: position 81,559 of record JACEEZ010005221.1, on the reverse strand, counting down.
GGGTGAAAAACTGAGCCCTGCGACTCTGTTGGGGTGGTAACTGAGACCTGCGACTTGTTGGGGTGGTTTAACTGAGACCCTGCGACCTGGTTGGGGTGATAACTGAGACCCTGCGACTCTGTTGGGGTGATAACTGAGACCCTGCGACTCTGTTGGGTGATAACTGAGACCCTGCGATTTCTGTTGGGGTGAAAACTGAGACCCTGCGACTCTGTTGGGGTGGAAAACTGAGACCCTGCGACTCTGTTGGGGTGATAACTGAGCCCCTGCGACTCTTTTGGGGTGAAAAACTGAGACCCTTGCGACTCTTTTGGGGGTGATAACTGAGGCCCCTGCGACTCTGTTGGGGTGGTAACTGATACCCTGCGACTCTGTTGGGGTGATAACTGAGACCTGCGACTGTGTTGGGGTGATAACCGGGGACCCTGCGACTCTGTTGGGGTGATAACTGAGACCCTGCGACTCTGTTGGGGTGATAACTGAGACCCTGCGACTCTGTTGGGTGATAACTGAGACCCTGCGACTCTTTTTGGGTGATAACTGAGACCCTGCGACTCTGTTGGGGTGAAACTGAAACCCTACGACTCTGTTGGGGTGATAACTGAGACCCTGCGACTCTGTTGGGGTAATAACTGAGACCTACGGACTCTGTTGGGGTGATAAATGAGACCCTACGACTCTGTGGGGTGATAAATGAGACCTACGACTCTGTTGGGGTGATAACTGAGACCCTGCGACCTGTTGGGGTGATAACTGAGACCCTGCGACTCTGTTGTGGTGCAAATTTGAGGACCCTGCGACTCTTTTGGGGTGATAACTGAGACCCTACGACTCTGTTGGGGTGATAACTGAGCCCCTACGACTCTGTTGGGGTGATAACTGAGACCCTACGACTCTGTTGGGGTGATAACTGAGACCCTGCGACTCTGTTGGGGTGATAACTGAGACCCTAGGACTATGTAGGGGTGATAACTGAGACTACGACTCTTTTGGGGGTGTTTAATCGAGACCCTGCGACTTGTTGGGGTGGTAACTGAGTGCTCGCCCCCTCACCGAGCCGCTCCCAACAATAACAATGCCAACTCTTGGCTTACCTCCACAAACGAAGATTTACATGAGAAAACCCTCGGCAGCATATTCCCATTTTCTGGAAGAGTATGTGGCGTTTATTCTTGAACACGTCGGGTTAGGTTTCGTTAGGTTTCGGAAAGGGTAGGTTAGGTTTTCCTAATCGTTGAGTGGTAACTTTTTGTGGGGAAACACAATGAGGGTTTTTTTGGAGAAAAAACCTATGGTTAGTTTTGGAGCTACAACCAAGCGTCTTCACTCGGAAACCATATACTCGCATAGAGGCCGGGAATATGCCCCCATTCGTTAATGCCGGAATAGAAAAGTGGATTTCAGAATGTATACCGCGAGTAGAAATATTGAAATGGGTAGACTAGGCTTTGTGCTTGAAATATAACTATCTACTTATCAAACATATTCAAAACGATACTTTTCATCCTAGCATAACAGACTTTCTTCTGCAAGGCAAGCAGGTGTTTTTTTGTTTTTTTTCTCAGGGACATTATAGAGTCAATAAAGTCAGAGTTAAGCCCAAAGGGTTTACTATATATTCATCATAAAATAAATCAACTCACCTCAGTATCCAGCTTGGTTTGAGTTGGATAATTTGAGTTGGTCTGGAAAGAGAAAGGGAACCGCCAGGACTGCAACAATTACCGCGGCATTACACTGCTTAGCGTGCCAGGCAAGGCGCTTGCCCATCTGTTGCTGACAAGGATCCGCAGTCATCTGCTGAAGCATCAGAGACCTCAGCAGTCTGGGTTCACGCCTGGTAAGTCAACAACGGACCGTATCCTAGCGCTTCCGTGTCCTGGTGGAACGCCGACGTGAGTTTGGACAGGGGATGCTTGCAGCCTATGTTGATATCAAGAAGGCGTGTGACTCAGTGCATCGTGAGTCACTCTGGGATCTTCTGTGACTTCGCAGGATTCCTACAAGGACTTATGGTCTGCTGACTGGCCTGTACTCTGGGACTGAGAGTGCTGTGAAGTGTGGGGGAGGTGTATCCAGCTTCTTTCCTGTGAATACAGGAGTGAGGCAAGGGTGCGTCCTTGCCCCATCACTTTTCAACGCTTGTATGGACTGGGTATTGGACAAGGTTGTAGATCAAAGTGATTGTGGAGCATCCGTCGGCAACACCAAGATCACTGATCTTGTTTTTGCCGATGATGCAGTAATCTTTGCTGAGTCGCTGGAGGTCCTGGTGATGGCTCTCGAGGCGTTGCACGAGGACGAAAAACCTTTGGGACTTGGGGTCTCCTGGCCCAAGACCAAGGTCCAGGTATTTGGAGACTTATTAGATGAAACAGTACAGTATGTTCATGCGTGCGGCGAGGACATTGAGATCTTAGAAAGTTTTACATACCTTGGTAGCGCAGTCCAGAATGACGGCGGGTCACGTCAAGAAGTCTTATGGCGGATTGGCATAGCCAACGGTGTTATGGACTCGCTCAGCGGGAGTATTTGGCGTTGTCGGTACCTGTGCAGAAGGACAAAGATCCAGATCTTCAAAGTCGCTTGTGATCCCTGATCTTACATCTAATAAATGTGAGACAAGGAAACTAAATAGCGACTTGAAAAGACGAATCGTGCTTTGGGTAATAGTGTCCTCGCAAAATCATTTGTGGGTAATCGCTGGGATGATTCGTGTTAAATCAACGAATGCACCGTGGAGACTGAATCGAGGCCTATTACCTGGCATGAGTCCGTCAGCGCCAACTTCGCTATATGGGCATGTGGCACGCTACCCTAAACCGAATCCTTCCCACCGGGTTGTTATCTGTAAGAGACAATCCAGCTTGGAGGAGGCCAAGGGGGTCCCACAAGGCTCGTGGCTGGGGTAAGTTAATCTTCCTGTCAAAGTTGCTTGAATGGGTTAGGGAGCCTGCATGGGAGACTGCGCGGCGTGGTCATCCCCGGGAAGTGTGGCGTCCCGTAGGGTGGGCAGGCGCCATCATCATCTCTTGCCCGATGAACCCCCCAAACCCCTCGCCTGACTCATCACCCGCCACCCTCTATTTTGAGAACTATACATTGTGTAGAATGTACACTTGACTAAGGATATTCGCCTAACCATTTCTGTGTTCATAGTGGTCTGCATTTTTTTTCTTTACATTTATGATGCCTATGCGCTCTGTAGGCATTGACCCAGATCTCGGATTGTAGGCCCTGAGGTTCCCGTTTGAGGACTGTGAGGTTGGGCCCTCCGCCGCGGTGGTGGCGCAGGCAGGATTTTTATAGTGACGACCTGTGATTAGAAGCTCATAGCCGCCCCCCTGTGTCCTCCCGATGCACTCGCCATCGAAGGTAGGAGTTATGGGCAGCAGCATGTGGCGGTTCTTAGGCCACTCGGCGATGCAGAAAGATTTGAAGTGGATTTATGGTTCTCACTCGGTATCGGAATTTGCGTCAACCGTGAACGCCCGCTCGAGACGCTTAACCACTTCTGCTTTCGCCTACTGTAATTGGACATTCGATAATGTGTTGCCTACCATATACGCAAGCTATATCATTATAATGGGGGGGGGGTCCAGCTTCGAAAAAATTCACTTACGAAAAGTGTCTCTCGGAACGTATCCATATCGTAATCCGGGAACTATCAGTACAAATTCGTATGAAATTAGTGGACAAAGATATGTTCTTAATACCTTAACACCTGTTTAAACACTTTTCAATGCTGTGAAATAGCCTTGTAAGCCTTATATAACTTAAATAGTCCATTGCAAGCAAGGTTCCCACACACTATATGCACAAGTCCACACCCGCCACCTACAAACGTGAAGATTGTCACCTTCAGCTCAGGACCGGCATTCCGGACGACAGTTCCTTGGGCCTACATCCCCTCTCTATGTACTGCTGGTTCAAAGGGGATATAGCAAAGTACAAAGAAAACCTTACACAGCTTCTGCAAAGCTGGGGATTCGAACTGCTTCCCCCTCACACTTAAGGTGACAGTTCGATACGTTGGGAAAATAATTTTATCAATACCACTGAGAGAAATAATTGATAGTTCAGTCCACCACAAAAATAACACGAGACATTACATACCAGTGCCCCCCCATAATATGAATTAGCCATTACTCTGTTAAGACCTTACCCGTCCGATCCCAACTTAACTCGACATGTCCCAACCCATGTCAGTCTGCTTGCCCTGTCCATCCCAGCGAGCCTACTTCATTAGGCCAGAACCCTGTCAAACGTGCGGCATGCAACCCCAAGCTGCCCATCACCACTCCCAGTGCAATTCAGTTCGTCCCAGCCATTTTCACAGTCCGGCTCACCGTCGCACATTCTATCAGGGTAGGATGCACGTTGACTCCCCTACGCACTGATCTTGCCCGCGTTTGCAAGCTACGAAGGATGCAGGAGAGACGGGGGGAGACAAAAATGCACGCCATAAAGGTAGGGTAAAAAGTGGGTACCACACGATTATCGGAAAAGAATTTTAGTTTGCATTTTTAGAAACATTAACAATATAATGCAACAAATATCATAGTACAAAACTAAATCAAATTTAAATTGTATCTTATGTAAATACTTTCCAAATAAAATGTCGATGAAGAATTGAGGGAACGCCAGGTGGAAGATTAGATTGGAACAAGCCGGAATGGTTACATGTGCCCATGATGGGCAAAAGCATTTGTATTATAACAGTAGTTTGTAGTAGAAGCTACATTATCATTACTAGTAGTAGTAGTAGTAGAAGCAGTGGTCATAGTATCAGCGAAAACTTGGCCAACAACAGAAAAAGAGGGCATGAGGCAGCAGAAATGATTCAGCAATCAGCAGCAGTAACAAAGAAGTTAATGGCTGTACCAACAGTTAGCTTTTTATTCCAGTGTCCCAGGTACTCTTGAGCCTATATTGGGATCTTTTCTCTGTATTATCGATAGTTGCAAAAAAAAAAAAAAATCTTGTTTTTCCGACTGGTGGAAATTGTTTTCTTCATGAAATATGGACTATTTTGTAGTTTCCAAATCAGCCCAAGTCATGCACTATTGAGGAAACCAAAGGAATGAATTAGAAACCAACATCTAGGAAAGAAACAAGTAAGGTTTTAGTGTCCTGTTAACAGCAGCATTTCTGCCCATTCAAAGTTAATTATTTACCATTAATGATCCACACCCTTCCTTCATCCATGCCATCTACACACTGCGTGATTTCTGTCACAACGACAGGCATATGGTTCGTTTCCGTCTTACAGGTATTGGGCAGCATCAACTTTGCAATTGAGTTTTTGTGGCGGGGTATGTTGGGGGGGCAAGTGGTGAGGTGGTGGGTCCTGGTGTTGAGATAATGGGTGGTTGGGTGGCGAGAGATGGGAGGAAACAGCAAAACAAAGTATTTTACTCGCACATCTAATCCATCTTGAGAATATGGACCTTTGGAAATCAGGGAGAGAGAGAGAGAGAGAGAGAGAGAGAAGAGAGAGGAGAGAAGAGAAGAGAGAGAGAGGAGAGAGAGAGAGAGAGAGAGAGAGAGAGAGAGAGAGAGAAGAGAGAGAGAGAGAGAGAGAGAGAGAGAGAGAGAGAGAGAGAGAGAAGAGAGAGAGAGAGAGAGAGAGAGCATAAGAGAAGAGAGAGAGAAGAAAAAAAAAGAAGAAAAAAAATACGTCTTTCCCCAGACAAGAGATATGAGCAGTAGTGTGTGAATTGGGTTTTTGTTAACGAAGTGGATAAACCAAGAAAATTCTCTCTCTCTCTCTCTCTCTCTCTCTCTCTCTCTCTCTCTCTCTCTCTCTCTCTCTCGTCCTCTCTCATTCTCGCAGCTCTCTCCGTCTCTTCCTCTCGTCTCTCCTCTATCCCTCCGTCGTCTTTCTCTCTCTCCGTATCATCCTCATCTCATCGTCTCTCCATCCATCTTCTCTCTCCTGCTCTCGTCTGCGCCCTCTCACTCGTCCCTCTCTTCATCCCTCTCTCTCTCTCTCTCTCCTGCTCTCTCTCTCACTCCTCTCTCCTCTCACACTCGCTCTCTCCCCCGTCTTCGCTCTCGTCCTCTCTCTTCTCTCTCCTCCCCCCCCTCCCTCATTCCCCTCACCGTACCCCTCTCATCTCTCTCTCTTCTCTCGCTCGCCTCTCTCGTCCTGCAACCTTCACCGCCAGGTCTGACCCTCTCTCCCCAACTCCTCTCTCCCGGGCTCTTAAGGAAGCCCCCATCGTCCCCCTTTCCCTCCTCCGGCTCGATGGCGAGATCTCACGTCTCTCGTCTCCTCTCCTCTCCGCCTCCGTCTGCCTCCCAACGGGCCGGCTCTCCACTCTCCTCACTCTCCCCACGCTCTCGTCCCTCTCTCTCGTCCCTGTCTCCTGCCCCTCGCTCTCCCTCCCCCTGCTCACTCCTTCTCCCTCTCTCGTCTCTCTCTTCTTCTCTCTCGCTCCGTCCTCTCCTCTCCGCTCTCACGGTGCAACACCCTCCTCAGAAGTGCTCTCACTCCCCTCACGCCTACCCTGTCATCCATCACTCCCCTTTCTAATCCTCCATCCCTCGGTCACTCTCTCTCAATCACTCTCCCCCGCTCCTCCTATCGGTCCGTGGTCCCCCCCCTCCCCCCCTTCGCTCTCTCTCCTCTTCATCTCCTCTCAAAAAGTCCCTAGTTCGATCCCGTCTCCCACTGAGCGCCTTCCTCTCCCCTCCCATCATCCCTCCTTGTCCCTTCTCCCTCTCACTCAACCTCGAAGTCACCACGATGCATCTCCACCCCGCGTCCTCGACTCTCTCTCTCAGTCTCCCATTCCTCACGGCCGAACACTCCCTGGCACCCACAACATCATCTCCCCAGTTCGTCTCTCACTGCTACCCCTTCCCCGCCACCAATGCTTAATACCTCCTGGCATCTAGCCCCACTCTCTCCCCGTCTCGCGTGCTCGTGCATCCTCCCCTCTCCTCCCCTCGCCAATCTCCCCCTACTTCTCCGCCAACGTCATCGCCTCGGGACCCTCACACCTCCTCGTCTCCATTCATCTTCTCCCCCTCCCTCCTCCCATACGGACTCCCTCGCTAGCCTCTCCGGTCTTTTCCTCTCGTCCTCTCTCTCTCTGCTCCGTCCCCCTCTTCTCCACCACGAATATACTTTCGAACTCCCGCCTCCTCGGTCCTCTCCCGCCTCGTCGCCTTGGGCCCTCTCCAAGCTCGAATCACCTCTGAGCCACATCGTGGGTCTCTACACGACCCCTCTCTTCCCCCTCCTCGAGTCGGCTCTCTCTCTCTCTAACCCAATCAACTCCGTCTCTCTCTCCTCTCATCACGCACTCCGGTCGACCCCCCCCTCGTCGCACCTCTACCCTCTCCGGTCTCCCCCATCATCCATCTGCCTCGTCTCCTTCCCACCCCCCTTCTTCCCTTACCAGGGTTCCTCCTCTCCCTCCAGCACCCATCTCGCTCCTCTCTCTCTCCCACTACTCCCGACATCTCCGTTATTATCTTCGTCTCTCCAGTACTCACCTCCCTTCCACGCTCCATCATCTCTTCTCCGATCCTCTCCGTCCTCCCTCTCCGCTCCCCTCGTCTTCCTCTCTCTCCTCTCCTCGAAGCTCCCATCCTCGTCCCTCCAATCTCCGCCGTCTGTCTCCCTCCTGCCTCCTCTCGCATCTCTCCACTTCTCTCTCTCTCTCCTCTCTCTCCTCTCTCCTCCTCTCGCCATCTCATCCCATCTTCTCTCTCTCTCTCTCTCTCCGCTCTCCTTCATCTCTCTTCTCGTCACCAAAGGCTTCGTCTCCCTCTCTTTCTCCTTCCGCTCTCCACACCCTCTCTCTCTCTCTCTCTCTCTCTTCAATCAAATCTCTCCTCAGCTCTCACTCCGTCTCATCGTCTTCTCTCGTCTCATCTCTCCTCTCTCGTCATTATGAAAAAACAATGATGGATCTAATATATTTCCTACTATAATCTACTTATATAGTTCCTGTAAAAGGAAAGAAAAGAGAAGAACACCGCCACTCATCTTGTGCCTGGCCTGAAGAACCTGAGGAAGGCGCGTGGAAGTGCCTCAAGGAGACGCTGTGAGGGCTTGGGAGCAGGTCACCAGCAGGCGGAAGGGCGTAACTGGCGAGGCCCGGCGCTTGTGTAACCAACAGTCTTGCGGAACTTCTCCTTCTCTATGTCACTAACACCACAAACACCAACGGCCGACATCTTGGTATGACAGTGGTGGTGTTGGTGAGATCGTCATCATCTTATTTTCTATTTAACGTTAGATTTCCATGTAATGTCTTTGAGGTCAGACGGTTGATGATACGCTTCCAATTCTGTTGTTGGCATTCATCATGACAATTTTGGGCAGAGAAAGTGACGACCTTACATACAAAAGCACAACACAAATATGAACATACGGAATGTGAACTGCGAGTGGATAAAACACCATACTAAAGCAACAAGTTTAACAAGTATGAAAAGGTTAGAATAAGAAAAGTCATTAAACGATTGAAAATAATTTAACCATAAGATAAATCACAAATAAACTAGGGGGGGGGGGGCCTCAGTAGAAGCGCATACCTCCGCCCCGAATATTTTCAGCAATTGGTTGCTATGGCAACAGTTGGTGGATTATTATATATCGATCACTCAGTTACTGGAGCGCATACCTGCGCCCGAATATTTCATCAATTGGTTGCCTGGCAACGTTGTCAATAGATTTCATCCAAAATTAAATCATTTCTTCCTTATACTAAATAGAACTTGGTATACCGAGTTTTATGGTCCAAATATATTCGTAACTTTTCGAGAAATCCCTGTACACTTAACAAACGACAGCAGACAGACAGATAGACGACACAGACAGACAGCAGACAGACCAGACGGGTTGATAACATAACCCATCCAACTTCGTTTGGCGGAGGTAATTAACTGTTTGAAGTACTTTTCTACCCTGATGATTCTACCTGCTTTTTCAACATTGTTTATTAACTTCCAACTCAACCGTTTGTGGGGATCGACGATATTTGCCCCTGGTTTAACACTATGAATCTATCACAGTCATGAGGGGTTTGATTAGTCTTCTTCAGGACTGTACAGGTGAAGCTGCTTCACACTCTGGAAATCAAGCGCGTTCCGTCAGCCGTGCTTGTATTCACACTATTTGTCACGGTTCCGTCATTTTTCGGCAGTTCCTGCTCACCCTCTACAGGACAAGATGTGCCCAGAGGCTATGCTTTGGAAGAAATTTTGCATTAATAGCAATTATGGTGGATGAAGAAGAGGAAGTTGAACTCTAAAAGACATTGGTTTTGGTACATAAAGCTTTAGAAAACGACAAGTTCTCATCACGGCACAGTCTCATTACGTTTAAAACTCTTCCCAGAAACCGTTCGTGTCACATGGACGGTGATGTATTGGGAGCGTGAACGGCGGCGCACCGTTTAGTGGTAACACGTCTATTTTGCTTGAATGTAAGAAATTCTAACGGATGTGATGAGATGGTGCCGTGTCATCATGATGGTATGGTGTGATTCGGCCTTGAGGCGGACTGTGTGTCGCCGTGATGGGTCTTGGTCTTGGTGTAGCTACCGTGTGGAAGACTTTTGTCCTGTCTAATAGGTACCGTTGCGGCCTTTTTACTAGTACTCTTTCATAAGTTTCCTTATCCGTAGAGGTACAGGGTGAGATTGCGGGTCGAGGTTGGTACAAAGCCTATGCTGTCTCCTATCCCACCTTGCTTACACGTAGGCGGCGCTTAACACACACACGCACATACACCACCTACATCGGCTAAAGGCCACCCCACCTTTTGGAAACAGGATTAGTGGGTGACCTCACGCTGACCTGACTTGTCTTGCCGACACAACTACAGACACCAGCCAGTAATATCATCGCCACAGTACACACAGAGACACACGCCGCGCACCCTTGTCCCCACTTTGTACAAATTCCCACTGCCCAAAGTCCCCCCCCTCGCTGTCAAAATAAACAAACAAAGCCACGACACCCTTTCTCATCCTTGTGTGTATTAGACAGACTCCCCAAGGATACTACACCTCCCTCTCACCGCTCACATTAAAAAAAAACTTAACACGCTTCTTTGTTTCACACTATTTTTATTTTTATCAACAATACTCAGTCCAGCGAAAATTCCATACACCATTTTCTGTCTCCCTTACTATCCTCTCCTTCTTCCAACTGGTGCGTCAACTTGTTGGCCCGATTCAAATGCGGTGTATAAGGCGACATCTAATATGCGGGATGTTTGTCTTTACCATGGTTCGGGGAGGAGTCTGAGTGGTAATGACCCATGGTGGTGGCGGAGGGGTCGCCGAGTGAAGTATCCCGGTGAAGCGGCAGACCTGAATATCATACGTTTTTACAATGGAGAGCAGCAGCGGGGGGTTGGATGATGTTTTTACATCTGACACGGCATCTTGGCAGCAACAATCGCTATTTGTTGTTTGCCCCCCAGCTCCTTGTTTTCTCTTAAACTCAAACCTTTTTCTTTGTATTATGCATTAACGTTGTAACACGTTACAAATTTGTGCTCAATGGACTCTGCTCAACCAAATCCTCCAGACCCCCTTAGTAATACACCACTGTCTTCTGCATTCTCTGCCCGACCTCTCATGCGCTAATTGGGCCGCATTGAGCAGGGTGAACTTTGCATTCTTTTTAAGGGAAAAAAACTGCGTCTTATGCGCCGGCAAATACGTATAGAGTTATAATATTTTACAGAGAATGTTTCAGTGTTTTCATTTTTATCTTATTTCAGATCCTCAAGAAATATTGTGCTGCACCGTAATTGCGATGATATTCGTGTGGTGATGGTGACATGATGAAGACGTTAATGTGGTGATGGTAACATGAACTAGACCATCCAGTGTAACATGTAGTTGTAGATATTTTCTCCGGTGGTAGTGGTGGTGGCCACAGAGGCATGCATGAACAAATGCTTTCCTAATGTTGCTAACAGTTGCTCTGAAAAAGACAGACTCCAGGTCAGCCAGGCTGGTGGTGAAAGACTAACATTAGTATCAATACAGTGAAATTCATGTTGATAGCAATACAGGCCCACTTAAACCATTGAAAATGCTCCGACAGTAATCAAAGTCCAGTACCATGAATCATGTGTGTGTGGTGAAGTACCCCATAACAGCCACAAGTCCAGTACCATGAATCATGTGTGTGTGGCCAAGTACCCCATAACACCCACAAGTCCAGTACCATGAATCATGTGTGTGTGGCCAAGTACCCCATAACACCCAAACGATTATCAGAAAAACAAAAAAGAAGTGTATCAAGTCCTCAGTCCATACCTACAAAGAGGACACGGGCCAGCCAGGGATCTGCGTTTGATTGGTTACATCAAGGTTTCTATTGCTGTGGACCATGTCCTGTGGAACAAGATCCCAAACACCCGAATCCGTGGAATCAGGCATATCTTGTGAGAGAGACTGAAGGCAAGAGAGGTGTAGATGGAACAACTGAGTTGTACATCATATAAGAGAAAATATACGATAATGCACCGCACGGCAGACAGTTTTGGGCAGACGGGTGTATGCGGCGACTATCCAGCCTCCGCCGTCAGAGCAGCCGACCTTCATGCTGCTGATGCACGATATCACCGTGACTGCTACGCAAGATTTTTTAGCGGCAGAGTTCCACCAGGCGAAAGGAAAGCGAAGGAGGAAGCAACTCTGCATGCTGCTTTAGAAGAACTCGTCAATGAGCTCAAAGATCAGCGATCCCAGAAGTGGGATTTTGTTAATCTGATGGAGCGCTACCTGGAACTTGGCGGTGTGCCAATGCGGCGACCAGCATTGATCAACTCAATTTGTGATAAGGAGCAGGATCTTGTTGTACTCTCAGCACCTGGCTACCGATCAGTCACCTTCCTCCGTGACAACACTATCGCCACCTTGAATATGATAAAGGATGAAGATGAGGATGATAATTTGGAGGCAGCGCTGGATTTAATTGCAAAGCGTGCAAGGAAAAAATGTTCTGAGATGGAGTACCGAAATCAGACCGCTAGGACCAGCATCTCCACAGGCCGCTAGGACCAGCATCTCCACAGACCGCTAGGACCAGCATCTCCACAGAGATTGCAGAAGAATCAGCACCACATCCATGGCAGAAGTTGCTGGGTAAACTTTCTCTGGCTGAACCATCCCTGCCTGCTCTCCTGGGCGGAAACACCATCACTAGTGCCATCAAAACACACCCGACCACTCTGCAAATCGCACTTGGGGTACTTCAACAGGAAGAAAACAGTAAAAAAATATATATATTTTTATAATAAATCAATATATTTAAAAATCATATAAAAATTGTCTGTAAAGTTACCTTGAACTTGATTTTTGACCTAGTGTTTTACCTCCAATTGAAAAAATAACCACATAAATGAATTTCTCATGTTCAAATCATATGGAAAAGTGCTATTACATGTGATTCTAGACCTAGTAATTCGTGTTTTTTTTATTTATGTCTACGGAAGTTGGCCGTCATGGCGGCCATTTTGGATTTTCGTTGATTTCTGGGATTGCCCAAGGATTTTCTCTTGTTATCCGCCTGATATGCTTTATAGACATCCTAATGATGTAGAATCCATCGAGAAAAAAACTATCATTCCATGCAGGGTATAGCTGGCGGCGACCTGACTATTTCACACACCAAGGCCTATGCGGCACGAGGGGCAAGCTTAACTTACGCCTACAGGCCAGCGGCTTCTTGCATCCCTCTTCCTTATTCCCAACATTTAACCCCTTCACGCCCAGATCTTTCCTTGGCTATAAAAAAATAGGTTGTCGAGCCATAAAATTACAAAAAGTAACTTAACCCCTTCACTGCGGATATCAAATTCATAGGCCTACCCCCCTGTGCGGCAGGTTTAATTAAAATATATAATAATTACTTATCATATTTGAAGTGCCTAAATGAATAGGATGCTCATTCCATACCAGAAAATGTATGTTTCGTCTGGTGGCGGCTACCAGCTAAGTGAAGAGTTACGTCAAGTGCAGCCACAGGCCGTGACCGTGCTGCCAGACGCACAATGAACTACTTACACTCCAACGTATACAGCTTATTTTGGTACATAATGCTTTCATTCATGCATTCATTCATTCATTTCATACTTCTGTTAGATCCATCAAGAATATATGAATAGCTTGACTATTTAGCTCACCATTGAAGTAGAGGGCGCGGCAGGTCCACACGTCGTACTGTAACCGCTTGAACCTATTAGTCATACAATCTCACTGCAAGGCATAAAAAAGACGGTTCTATTATATCGCAACACTTGACCACTGTTGCCATACACGCCTATCACAACGAATATTTACCCATAATATCATTGAAGGCGCGCAGTTTAAAATACAGAAAACCATATATGTTACCACAGCCGCAGTGGATCCCTTAAATAGCTGAGAGACCGATTTGTACCAGCCGCAGTGAAGGGGTTATGAAAAAAGAAAACCAACATGACGCTTGGGGAGTCAGTGTGTACGGAAGGGACTTCTTTTTTAGGTGTGTGTAAATTTTTACAACTCACAGGACTTTTTTACAGTGGTATTTGTTTGTTCATTTTTTTTATTCGTTTTTTTTTTTTATTTTATATACATTTGTGTATATAGGCGCCTGTAGGCTGTGGTGACCCAGGGCTCGGATGGTAGGCCTCTGAGGATCACTTGAGGGCTGTGATGGTTGGTCTTCGCCCCCCCACCGCCTCAACCGCCCGTGGTGGTGGCGCCAGGGCAGGATTTCTTATAGTGACGCCTGTAGAGGCTCATGCCGCCCCCCTGGGGGTCCTCCCATGCAACTCGCAATTGAAGGTAAGTGATGGGCAGGGGGGCCCCCCCCCCCCCCCCCCCCCCAACAAAAAATGGGGGGTTTTTTGGTGTTCGTAGGCCGCTCCACGTGCAGACAAGATTTTTTTGTTTTATTTTTTCTTCGGACCGAACTCCGGGTCCCGAGAACGCCATTCGGAGCGCTAACCACTCCGCTACGCCTCCCCGAAGTGTAATACAATGTTGTGGGTGATTTGTGCTCTTCATAAGTAATCTACAGGAGAACCTCATTTACCCGGCATTTAAAAACAACGGCAGCCTCAAAAGCAAACGGGCACTAATCGACCCATGCATAATTAGGTATAAGTATTTCAAAACTGAAAAATCGGCAGAAATTTAGTTGGGCAAGGCTGTGGTCTACACAGACTCCTCATCCTCACTCCACCTCCATCCTCTCCCGCCATCCATGATCCTCTACGTCCCTCGTCCCACACCATTCCAGAGGGCCCTATCACCTTACCAACGAGGGGTGGGAGAATCGCCTTCTAGTGGGTTTTTCCCTCCCACGCTGGTATCGCCGCAACAGTGGGCTGATTCTGCTGCCAGGATGGACTTAACAGATGTAAACCACGACACCCTTCCCTCTGCCGCCTCTCCACAGCCACACGCTTCATCTCCCGGGTCGCCGCTCCACTGGAATAAACACACTCGGCGATGCCCCTCCCGCATCACCTCCATGGGCACCACTACCGCAGTGACTCTTCCCCCACATCCGTGGATACGGACAAGTCCCCGCGTCCCTGGATGTCACCCTCACCCGCCTCCGCCCTGGGCAACACAACACTCCACAGCTCACCTGCAATCGCCTCCGTCTGTCCCTGACCCCGCACTGCCCTTGGTGCATGAATTTTCCGGAGACTATTTAAACACTTTCTTGCTGCCAGTGTCCGCGCTTCCACTCACGACAGGGTAGTCTACATTCTCAACTCCTCGCCCTGAACGTCATCCACCTTTGACCTTCCCACCCTGCTGGCGCGTGCTGCGTTCCCCCCCTCTCGGCAACACGCCGTCATCCACCTCACGCGTGCCTTCCTGAGGAAGACAGGTCCAACTACTGACTGCGCCTGTGTATAGCCATCATAGGACATCACCAGGGCTCATATTGTTTCCCCAAGGGATCCTCGCAAGCCCTAAAACAACGCAACAACAACCTCCAGAAACCACAAGTATTTATTGGGAATTTTGGGCGATTCCATAAGAGTAACTCTCAATAACAACGGCAAAATTATTATCCGGCATGCGCTCGCCCCCCCCCGATGGTGCCGGATAAACAGGTTTCTCCTGTATTTGGATTCGGAACCCTTTAAAGCATAATAAAAGACACCTGACATTGGCATATATGTTAGGTATAATGTCAAATAGTGACTTCGACATTGAATATTGGCGGCCATTTTGAAATTCCAAAATAACCGTCGTAACGGATTTTAAAATTGGAACATTGGTTTTCATTTTATGTAGACCTTGTACCTTCAATGAAAATTCAAAAATTAGCAACTCCCCACAAAAATCCTGCGTCAATTAACATAGTGGCCCTGACTATATATTTTACTTTACTCAGTATTCCTAAAATACAGTCACGTACATTTATGTCGTTGGTCTATACTTCAGGGATTCTTTTGTTTGGCTTTCCACAGAAAACCTCCTTTCGATCTGGATATTTTGCCCAATTCATCCAGTTAATCACAAGTATCACACTTAACTTCACGCTTTAAAAGTCTGTTTTGGGGGGGGGGGGGGGTTGAAAGCCACTAGCCGAATAACTTAGTGGACATCATCACACAACAGTGGTAGACGCTATAGTTTTGGAGGTATTGCGTGAACCAGGGTCCACCTGACTCCTATTACTTATTTTTTTTAGTCCCTTACTTTTATATAGTCCTCTTACTGACTGGAGCTAGGGTCTGACTCCTCCCTTTAACCCCTTGGACCTAACCTCATGGAAGGTGCGTCAGGTCAGATCTTGACCCACCTGAAGACTGTCACTCCAGGTGTTGCCACTGAAGAACCGTCACCCCAAGATATCCCCCTGAGAACCGTCCCGCCAGAGGATAATCCACCTGAAAACCGTCACCCCAAGATATCACCACCTGAAAGAACCGTCACCCCCCAAGATATCCCACCTGAAGAACCGTCACCAACCCCAGATATCCCACCTGCAGAACCGTCACCCAAGATATCCCACCTGACGAACCGTCGACCCAGGATATCTCACCTTGAAGACCCGTCACCCCATGATATCTCACCCGTGAAGAACCGTCACCCCAGGATTCTCACCTGAAGAACCGTCAACCCCAGGATATCCCACCCTGAGAACCGTCACCTACAGGATAATCTCACCTGAAGAACCGTCAACCCGCAGGAATATCACCTGAAGAACCGTCACCCCAGGATATCTCACTGAAACCTCACCCAGGATATCATCACCCTGAAGAACGTTCACCCCAGGATATCTCCCTGAAGATCCGTCACCCCAGGATATCCCACCTGAAGAAACGTCACCCCAGGATATCTCACCTGAAGAACCGTCAACCCCAGGATATCTCACCTAAGAACCGTCACCCCAGATATCCCACTGAAGAACCGTCAACCCCTGATATCTCACCTAAAACGTACCCCAGGATATCTCACCTGAGAACCGTCACCCCAGTATATATCACCTGAAGACCGTCACCCAGTATATCTCACCTGAGAAACCGGTCACCCAGGATATCCTCAACTGAAGATCCGTCACCCCAGGATATCCCACCTGATGAACCGTCCCCAGGATATCTCACCGGAAGAACCGTCACCCCAGGCGATCTTCACCTGAAAGACCCGTCCCCCGGATATCTCACCTGAAGAACCGTCCAACCCCAGGATATCTCACCTGAAGATCCGTCCACCCCAGGATATCCCACCGAAGATCCGTCACTCCCAGATATCCCCCTGAAGAACCTTCACCCAGGATACCCAGGACCTGAAGAACCGTCACCCCCAGATATCTCAACCTGAAGAACCGTCACCCCAGTATATCTCCCTGAAGAACCGTCCACCCCAGGATATCTCCCCTGAAGACCGTCACCCCAGGATATCTCATCCTGAAGAACCGTCCACCCCAGGATATCTCCACCTGAAGAACCCGTCACCCCCAGGATATCTCACCTGAAAGAACCGTCCACCCCCCCAAGTATCCCACCTGAAGAAACCGTCACCCTCTCCAAGATATCCCACGCTGAAAACCGTCACCCCAAGATGCCCACCTGAAGAACGTCACCCTTGCCAACTCTGGAGTGACGGATCTTCAGGTGATCCCTCTTTTTTATAAAAAAAAAAAAAATGGTAGATAGTTTCATTTCAGGAAACCCACACACATATTTTAAAAAATATAATAATTTTCATCACCGATTTTATGCATGGTTAAGGTTAGATTAGGTATACTTAGTGGTTAAGGTTAGGTTTGTTCATTACAACCTATAAGGATAGGTAGGTATACTTTGTGGCCAAGGCTAGTTTTGGTTCATTAAAACCTATAAGGTTTTAGGTTAGGTATGAACTTAGTGGTTAAGTTAGGTTTTGTGTTACATTAAACCTATAGGTTAGGTAGGTATACTTAGTGGTTACGTTCGGGTTTGGTTACATTAAAACCTATAGGATAGGTTAGGTAACTTAGTGGTTAAGGTTAGTTTTGGTTACTAACCTATAAGGTTAGGTTAGGGTATACTTAGTGTTAGTAGGTTTGGTTACATTTAAAACCTATGAAGAGTTAGTTAGGTATCTTTGTGGTTAAGGTTAGGTTTGGCTACATTAAAACCTATAAGGTTTAGGTTAGGTATACTTTGTGGTTAAGGTTGGTTTGGTTACATTAAAACCTAAAGGTTTAGGTTAGGTATACTTAGTGGTAGGTTAGGTTTGGTTTACATTAAAACCCTATAAGGTTAGGGTTAGGTATATCTGTAGTGGTTAAGGTTAGGTTTGGTTACCTTAAAACCTATAAGGTTAGGTTAGTATACTTTGTGGTTAAGGTAGGTTTGGTTACATTAAACCTATAAGGTTAGGTTAGGTATAACTTTGTGGCTAAGGTTAGGTTGGTTACATTAAAACCTATAAGGATAGGTTTGAATTCTAGACTACTCGACCCAATGTGACAACTCGCCCCAGACGATGCGACCCTCGCCTAAAAGACCGCTTGACTCCACGGAAAAAGACAAGTGGACCCACATCGGCATTAAGAAAGCATTTACTATATATTTGTTACTGTTTCCACATGTTGCTGTCTCATATAAGTTTTCCATCATTTGACTAATATATATATATATATATATATATATATCAACATATCACGTTGTACGCAAAACTATTTTTGGTAATAATGGACGAGAGTTTCGCGGTCTTTTTTCAGAGACAACCGACTAGTTATTCCTGCCTAAAATAAGGTACTTTTTTCTAATGGAGATAGCTTTATATTTTGCGCAAAACCATAGTTTTAGAAGAAAAAAAAGAAGAAAAAATTCTCCATCAGAAAGCCCTAGAAAATTTTGCCCGGGAAAAATTTGTCACGGTCCTTATAAGCTTTAATGAACCCTACCTAACCTTATAGGTTTTTAATGAAACTTAACCTAACCTTATAGGCTTTTAATGAAACCTAACTACCTAACCTTATCGGTTTTAATGAAACCTAACCTAACCTTATAGGTTTTAAAAATGAAACCGAACCTAACCTTATAGGTTTTAATGAAACCTAACCTAACCTTATAGGTTTTAATGAAACCTAACCTAAACCTTATAGGTTTTATGAAACCTAACCTTAACCTTAACCCACAAAGTATAAACTAGACGCTAACCTAACGTTAAACCACAACGTATACCTAACCTAACCTATATACTTTAAATAATGTTAAATGGTGAATATTTGAATTTAAAACTTTTAAATTACCATATACACTGGGACAATTGAAACAAATATTAGCTATTTTTTGAGATTACTATGGTATTGGGAAAAAAAACTTATATATGTAATACAAATTTTATTTGACAAAAATCCTTTACATCCTTTTTCGGCACATATCACCAGTGCAAATGTTCATAAATGCAGAACTTTTCTTTTATATTAATTAACCCCTTCACTGCGCTGGTACCAATACGGGTCTCTCATCTATTTTAAGGGTTTCACTGCGGCTGGTAATACATATATGGGTTTCTGTATTTAAACTGCGCGCTCATGATATTATGGGATAAATCTTCGCTGTGATATGCCTTGTATGGCACAGTTTCAAGTGTTTGCGATATAAAAGAACCTCTTTTTCTGCTTGCTGAGTTAGTGTTTACTAATAAGGTCGAAGCTGGTACGGGTACGACGTGTTGACGCTGCCGCGCCCTCCTACTTCCTGGTGAGGCTAAATAATTAAGATATTTCAATAATTCTTGATGGGAATAAAAACAAGTATGAATGAATCATGTATGCATGGCATGAAGCGGATTTATGTAACCAAATAAGCTGTATTATGTTTGAGTAGTAAGTATGTGCATGTGCGTCAGGCAGCACAGGTCCACGGCCCTGTTGATGCACTCTGACGCAACTCGTCACTTAGCTGGTAGCCTCCGACCAAGACGAAACATACATTTTCTGGTATGGAAGAGCATCCTATTCATTTAAGGCACTTTACAATATGATCAGAAATTATTTTATATTTTATATTAAACCTGCCTCACCATGCGGGTAGGCCTATAATTTGATATCCGCAGTGAAGGGGTTAAACAAAAAAGTCTTATTGCCATCCACATTGGGGCAATTGAGAACGTGATTTGGGCTAAATGAGAAATGTAACTTTAATGCATAGGTAATATATAATTATATTGTACTTGACTTACTGCCCTTTCAAGAACCTAAATAAGCAGATTGTGCACAAACCTGGCTAATCCTTATTAACCTTACCCTTACCGGATGACATGCCTTTGAACACATTGGGGAATAAGAATGACTGACTTGCGTGCTTCTTTCAGCTTCAAATTTCATAACTATGTCCTCTAATCGGTGGCTAACCTTCTCTTCTTTCCAGGTTGCTTAATTCTACTACTCTTGTAGAGTCGTGGGTCGTGTGGGAACATCAGCCTTCCTGTAGTAGATCACATCCAACTGGCGTGTCAGAGCCTTTTCCAAGACCATAATCCACATAATGTACAGGTGCCTTTTCTTTGGTTTTGAACTTTACCAGGATGTATCACCACTTGCAGATCCTTTACAGAACTACTTTAGCTTCAATCCTCGTTTTGGTTCTGGCTCAAGGCAGCACTGGCTCACTCTCATCAGTGGCACCTCATCCTTGAAAGAAGTGTCTGAAGAGTGTCGGTATATAGAGCCTCTCGCTTCACTGGCTGTCTTGCGCCTGTGGACTTGGCAACTTCCCTCCATATCCTGGGTGAGACACACGTCCTTCGCCGCTGGCACTTGACTCTCCTTCCATAAGGGAGAAGCCGAGGGCTCTCTGCCTCACACTAGCTCCCGGCCTTTTGTTCTCAATTGCCCCACTTGTGTTTGTCAATTGCCCCACTCTAGTAAGTGTTCAATCTTTTGAACACCTAATCAATTAACCTGTTTAAGTTGGATATTTCTCAGTGTGGCCTAAAGATTCTACGATCAAGTACAAATAGCAGTTTGTCATTTAAATCGACACTGCATTATTAGACCTTAGTAGTTTAGTCCTGTAAAAGTATCTAAAAAGCATGTTTTAAATATTATACAAAATTAGTTAAATTTCTTTTCCATCACAATCAAGTTGATATGCTTAATGCAAGTGGACACATCATTGGTGATCACACTGAACATTAAAAAAATATCCTAGCCTTAGTAATAACACCGCAGTATAGTCTGTTCTCAATTACCCCTTTATTTCTCAATTGCCCCATGTGTTCTCAATTGCCCCATGTGTTCTCAATTGCCCCATGTGTTCTCAATTGCCCCATTGTACGGTATATATATAATTTTTTTTTTTTCGGGTTTGCGCAAAATAAAATTAGCACCATTAGAACAAGCACCTATTGTAGGCCAAGAAAAAGTAGTTGGTGTCTCTGAAAACGAACGTGAAACTCTCCTCCATTATAACCTTGAAGTTGATTACTAGTTACGAAACAACACCAGGTATGTACGAAAAAACTCAAAATCAGTGTACGAAACAACTAACAAAACCTGTGTACGAAACTCCCTGTGTACGAAACTGCCTGTCAGCCCACGCGTGCCCTCCAGACAGCCCGCCCGTGACCTGTCCTTTCTTCGCCGAGCAGCAACAACCATGTATTTCACCTGTTTCACGCTCTCACATAACCACAAACGGCCCTTACTCACTCCTTCCCGCCCCTGAGGTCGCCGCCAAGCCCTTAGTTTTGCGGCAACAAAGGTCACGACATTACAACAGGTCGCTAAGGTCAGGTCCCCGCGACACTTGTTGGTGGATTTCAGGCCAGTTGTGGTCTCAAGATCAAGATCGAAAAGAGTTTTGGCCTTTTGTCAGGCACCTCCCTGACTGGTTTCTTCTTACTGTCTGGTCTTTAATTATTTGTCCTCTCTTAATACTGTATTTCAGGTGTCTTTCTCTTTCTTTCTCTTATTTCCACCTCTGGTCATCCAAAAACTGTTGATTGTTTTTTTTTGGCTTTGTTCACATTCCCATCTCTAGGTACCGTACGGTAACCAATAACTCCCCCCATTATCCTCTTCCTCCTCTAACCGTAGATACGTAAGTCGCCAGAAACAATTTTTGGTTCCTGTTTACAGACCTGTGGGGTCGTTAATACTTACATTCTACATCCATGATTTCAGGAAAGTTAGAAGGGCTATCTGGAGATCTGTGTCATTTTGTGTCTTCATCTGTGTCATAGTAGGGCTATAAATGAACAAAGTACAAAAATATCTACAAAGTGGCTATCAACAGTAGAGTCGCCCCATCTATGTTTATTTACTGCTTGGTCGTACCGCTGTCGCGTCGCCCGAAAAAAAAATCCGTAGCGAGGGAAATTGAAACTGGACCGTCTATACTTGCAGATACAAGCGATAAAACAACGCTGAAACCGTGTAGATATACGTCACGATATAAACTACTGTGTATTCATCTTCAGTGGCATGCATAAAAATCATTAGTGATGCTATAATTCGTAATATATGGGCGCCTGGCGACTTCACTGCAGTGGCGAACCTTCTGTTATCTACGGTAGGCAGGTTGGTGTAGTCTCACACTTTTTTTCTTTCACTATAGGATGACACCACACAACACACACACACACACACACACACTAAAGACTTATTTTTAGGCGTATTTTGTGACTACAATACAATGCGAATTAATTAATTTAAGCTCCGCCCACTTATTTTCACTCTTTCGCGTGTACGAAAACTGAGCCAGAGACTCTCCTGGCACCAATTATCTCTTTTTCCCGGAAAAATATACAATTATGGGTGTGGGTGGTGGTTTTCGAAGAGTTTTTTTCAAGAGTTTTGCCAATCAGATGCGGCGCGCATGAGAAAATCTGATCAGACCTCCTCCCTAAAATGTTTTCTGTTTTCCTTTTAATTCTCATCCAATTCAACATTCATAAACATGCGCACGGGACTTACAAAGGGGTACTGTATTTAATTAGGAGTAGGTTCAACCGTTTGATCGATATATACAACAACTCAACAGTTAATGATGTCACAAATACTAATATTCTCCAGCGGACATCTGGGAACAATTTTTCCACTCCCTCCAATTCTTTCAATCGTCCCGAACCCTTGTTTACGACTTGTGGCACGCACGATAAAACTTGTAATTTTGGCCATAATACACTAAAATAATAAACAAATCTCTTTAGTAATAGTTTTATAATTACTTTAAAAAATGCAATGTACTGGTACATTTGTCATAACTTACACAGGAAATGTCACCCAAAAAATGTACATAATGGATATAAGAACTACCGTCCACAGTCTCCAGAGAGGCGAGGTGAGGTGCCTGAGGTGCTCTCAGGGTTTCCTCCTCAGGGCCCCCCGGCGGTTCGCCGATTTCGGCCGCTGCGGCCATCTACGCATGGCTGTAGCTCCGAAAACTAACAATGATTTTTCTTGAAATAACCTCATTGTGATTCCCCACACAAAGTTACCCATAGGAGTCGTCAAACAATCCCCTAAACCTAACCTAAACGTTTTTCTAACCTAACCTAACCTATAGCGGTCTGCGAAAAGGGCGAACGCCTGGAGATTGGAGGCAGGGCAGAAAAGAGAAAAGAGAGAAGAGAAAAAAAGGAAGAGAAAGAAGGAAAGAATGGAAAAAGAAGGAAAGGGAAGGAAGCAAGAAAAGAGAGAGAGGAAAAGTGATAAATGTAAATGTAATTTGTTGCTGAGTCTTCCATGATGGCGAACATGTGTAACCATGATTCCGTACGTCCTTCGAAGTAACGTTAGTAATTTTTTTTAAGTGTGAGAGCGAGGTCTGTCTGGCTCTCACCAGTGGAATGTACGATACATTTTCCTTCGGCTCCGTCTGTAGACGCGTCTTGCCCAGCGCTTACAATCGTATTTTGTGATGGGCAAAGCATGGCGGAGCTTATATAAGTATCATTTTACTTTCCAAGGAACCGCACAAAATACGCCAAAGATGCTACTCTCTTTTACCTCCTAACTTTTTAGAACCCTAAGGAAAACCTTACTCTCCCTTCAGACAGATCCTCCTTGAAATAGATGAGTCCTGAAGTCTAGATCCAATACACCAGGTGTCACCAATAAGTAAATAAACCCGTCCTTCTCCAGGCAAGCACTGTCGCCCCAAGGCTCCCTCTCCTTCCTATGAGATTCGCGCCGACCACGTGAAGCTCAAGTGTAAGAAGCCGAAGATGACGGCCTGTCCCATCGAAGGGCTACGTCATTGAGAAGCATGGCCTCTGGACAACGGGCGGCCTGGGTGCCTGCAGGGGAGGTAAAACCCAGAGTGTAGGACCTGCTCTACATCTTGTCAGTCTGGTATCACTTCTGGCCATTGTCTAATAGTAGTGCAAGATTGATAGAATAAATTATAGAAGTGATTATGACTGACAAATCCACCAGTAAAAGCACTGCCTGCAATGTGTTTTGTGTGAGAGATAAAGTACACGGTCGGCTACTTTCTAAGGGTTACTGTATCCTGTGTTTTGTGGGTCCCTGTGAGTGTTATAGGCACACTCTCCTTACACTTGTCTTCACCGAGTAGTACTGTAGTGCTCAAATGACCATCTACACCGACTGTCACCATTATGTAGTGGCCCACCTTGGCAGTGTAACTCTACAGTCCCTGGTTACTCTGCTGCCACCAACCCCACATGTTAGTGTCCCCCTTGTCAGTGTACTCTACAGTCCTGGTTTACTCTGGCTGTGCCACCACCCACATTAGTGCCCACCTTGGCATGTACTCTACAGTCCTGGGGCTACATTTCAGAGAGGGCTTACTTCGGTCTGCACGACTAGCGACTTCCAACAGCTGTTCGGGGGGCAACTTTGGCATTTCTTCAGTCACATTGATGAATGTATTTAAAGACGTTGAGCTGTCAAAAAAAAAACCAGGCAACTGCCTCTAGGCAGTTGTAGAGCACGCGAATTCATAAAAATACTCATACATTGAATATATAGTTATGTGTTCTGACTCAGAACTGAACATGGACAAGTATACAATGAAAATTAGGCCTTTCAACACCTATCTCTTACCCTCGTGGTGAGTTTATTATGGGTGATGGGCCCGGGTGGTGAACCGGCGGCACCTCCCCGAGACCCTGCCCGAAGACCACCTCAGCTTCCCATCCGGCGGGTAGCCTGCACTAACCGCCACGCATCAGAAAACTGAAGGTATAAAATGGCTCCCTCTTTTTCCTTAATTAAACCCCAAGCCCGTGTCCATCAGCCGTGTGGTATCGTGTTAGCCGGGGTTTGTGACCCGCCTCCTGTGGGTGGTTGCTTCCTCCCCCAAAGTGGCAGGAAGACCAGTTCCGAAATGAGAGATTATCAAGCGGAAAAGAATCACCCATAGTGACACCCTAGTGGCCACTGCCATATCTCGTACCAGAATCCCCGCGACTTCTGGGTTATACAAATAGAGGAGTTAGTTAAAGCTAAACACTGTGGCCCTTTAACTCTTTCTGAATGTCTGCCCTGGTTACTCTGCTGCCACCACCCACAGTAGTGCCCACCCTTCTGCAGTGTCTCTACAGTCCTGGTTACTCTTCTGCCCCACCCACATGTAGTGGCCCACCTTGCCAGTGTACTCCACAGTCCTGTGTTACTCTGCTGCCACCACCACATGTAGTGGCCACCTTGGCCAGTGTACTCTACAGTCCTGGTTTACTGCTGCTGCCACCACCCCATGTTAGTGGCCACCATGCAGTTGTACTCCACAGTCCTGGTTACTCTGCTGCCACCACCCACATGTAGTGGCCACCATTGGCAGTGTACTCTACAGTCCTGTTTACTCTGCTGCCACCACCCACATGTGGGCCACCTTGGCAGTGTACTCCACAGTCCTGGTTACTCTGCTCCACCACCCACATGTAGTGCCCACCTTGGCAGTGTACTCTACAGTCCCTGTTTACTCCTGCTGCCACCCACCCCCACCATGTACTGGCCACCTAGGCAGTGTACTCTACAGTCCTGGTTACTCTGCTGCCACCACCCACATGTAGTGGCCACCTTGGCAGTGTACTCTACAGTCCTGTTTACTCTGCTGCCACCACCACATGTAGTGGCCACCTGGCTATGTACTCTACAGTCCTGGTTCTCTGCTAGCCACCACCCACTGTATTTGCCACCTTGGCAGTGTACTCTACAGTCCTGGTTACTCTGCTGCCACCAAACCCACATGTATACCACCCAACACACCCACCCACCATACCACCCAACACACCCACGCCACACATACCACCCAACAACACACCCACCCCCAACATACCACCCAACCACCCACCCACAACACTACACCCAACACACCACCCACACATACCACCCAACACACACAACACACACATACCACCCAACACACCCACCCACACATTACCAACCCAACACACACACACACACATACGCACCCAACAACACACACACACACCACCCACCCCCCACATACGCACCCAACACACACACAACACACATACCACCCACACCCCACACATACCAACGCCAACCAAAACACACACACACACATACCATCCAACACTCACACACACACACACACATCCCACACACATACCACCCAACACACACACACACACATACCACCCAACACCCCCACCTCACATACCACCCACACACACACACACACCCACACTACCACCCAACACACACACCCACACTACCACCCAACACACACACACACTACACTACCACCCAAACACACACACACACCCACACATACCACCCAACACACACACACACCCAAACATACCACCCAACACACACACCCCGACATACCAGCCCAACACACACACCCACGCCACACATACCCTCCAACACACCCACCCTTTTCCCTTTTTTTCCCCCCCCAAAAAGGGGGGGGGAAACCCTTTTTTCCCCCCCCCCCGGGGGCCCCCGGGGCCCCCCTTTTTTCCCCCCCCCCAAAAAGGGGGGGCCCCCGGATTCCCTTGGGGTTTTTTTTCCCCCCCCTTTTTCCCCCCCCAAAAAAAACCCCCCCCCCCAAAAACCCCCCCAAAACCCCCCCCCCCCCCCCAAAAAAAAACCCCCCCCAAACCCCCAACCACCCCACCCCACCCCCCCCCCCCAAAAAAACCCCCCAAAACCCCAAACCCCCCCCCCCAACCCCCCCCCCCCAACCCCCCCCCCAACCCACAAAACCCCCCAAAACCCCCACCCAACACAAAACCCACCCCCACCCACCCCCCCCCCAAAACCCCCCCAAAAAAAAAACCCCCCCCCAACCACCCCCCCCCAAAAAACCCCCCCAACACACACCCCCCCTCCCCCCAAAAAACACACAACCCCCCCCCCAAACCCCCCCCAAACACACCACACACAAAAAACCCCCACACCCCCCCCCCCAAAACCCCCCAAAAAACCCCCCACCCCCCCCAAAAACCCCCCCCAAAAAACCCCCCACCCCCCCAAACCCAACACACACCCCAAAAACCCCCAAACCCCCAAAACCCCCCCCCAACCCCCCCCAAAAAAAAACCCCCAAAAACCCACCCCCCCCCCCCCCCCCCCCCCAAAAAAACCCCCCCCCCCCACCCCCCCCCCCCCCAACAAAACCCCCAAAAACCACCCCCCAAAAAACCCCCCCCCCCCCCCCAAAACCCACCCCCCAAAACCCCAACCCCCCGACCCCCAAACCCCCTCCCCCACCCAAAAAAACCCCCCCCCCAAAAAACCCCCCCAAACCCCCCCCCCCCCCCACCCCCCCAAAAACCCCCCCCCCCCCCCCCCCCAAACCCCCCCCAAACCCCCCCCAAAACAAAACCCCCCCCCCAACCACCCCCCCAACCCCCAAACCCCCCCCCCCAACCCAAAAACCCCCCCCCCCAAAACCCCCAAAACCCCCAACCCCCAACCCCCAAAAACCCCCACCCCCCCCACCCAACACACACACCCACACCCCCCAAACCCCCAAAAAACCACAACCACCCCCCCCCCCCCCCAAAACCAAAAAACCCCCCCCCCCCCAAAAAACCCCCCCCCCACCCCCCCCAAAACCACCCACACACAACCCCCAACCCCCAAAAACCCCCCAAAAAAACCCCCCAAAAAACCCCCCCCCCCCCCCAAAAACCCCCAACCCACCCATCCCCCCCAACCCCCCCCCCCAAACCCCCCCCCCCCAAAACCCCCAACCCCCCCCCCCCCCAAAAACCCCCCCCCCCCCCCCCCAAACCCAACCCCCCCCCCAAACCCCCCCCCAAAACCCCCCAAAAAAATTTTTTTAAAAAATTTTTCCAAATTTTTTTTTTTTTGGTTTAAACCCCAAATTAAAAAAAATTAAAAAAAAAAAGGGAAACCCTTTTCCCCCTTTTCCCCCAAAAAAGCGCCTTTTTCCCCCCTTTTTTTCCCCTTTTTTTCCCCTTTTTTAAAAAAGGGGAAAAAAAAAAGGGGTTTTTTTTTTTTTTTAAAAAAATTTTTTTGAAAAAAAAAAAACTTTAAAAAAAAAAAAAAAAAAACTTTTTTTAAAATTTTAAATTTTTTTAAAAAAAATTTTTAAAATTTAAAAAAAAAAAAAAAATTTTTTTTGGGGAAAAACTCTATTGTCTATGTCAAAAGGCCCCCCCCCTTTTTTTTTCGGGGTTTTGTTTCCCAAAAATTTAAAAGGGTTTTTAAAATTTTTGAAAAAATTTTTTTTTTAAAATTTGGGGGGTTTTTTTAAAAAAAAACCCTTTTTTTCCCCCCCCAAAATTTTCCCAAAAAAAAATTTTTTTGGGGTTTTGGGTAGTCATCACCCCTTTTCCCCCGGGGGGGGCCCCCCCCCCGGGGGAAAAAAAAATTTTTTTTAAAAAAGGGGCCCCGGGGGGTTTAAAAAAAAATTTTTTCCCCCCCGGGAAACTTTTTTTTTTTCCCCCTTTCCTTTTTCCCCTTTTCCCCCAAGGGGAAAAACCCCCCCCTTTCCCGGTTTTTTTTTTTTTAAAGGGGGGGGGGTTTTCTTGGGGGCCTTTTTTCTTTTTGGCCCCTTTTTGGAAAAAAAAGGGGAAAAAAAGGGGTTTAAAAGGGGAAAAAGGGGGGGGGGGGGGGGGGTTTTTTTTTTTTTTCCCCCCCCCCCGAAAAAAAAAACCCCCCCAAACCCCCCAAGCCCCAGGGGGGGGGCCCCCCCGGGGGGGGGGGGGAAAAAAATTTTTTTTTCCCCCCCCCAAAAAATTTTTTTGGTTTTTTGATTTTTTTTTTTTTTTTTTTTTTTTTTTGGGGGTTTGGGGGGGTTTTTGGGGGGAAAATTTAAATTTTGGGTTTCCCGGGTTTTTTTCCCCCCCCCCCCAAAAAAACCCCCCAAACCCCCAAAATTTTTGGAAGGGGCCCCCCGGGGGGTTTTTCCCCCCCCCGGGGGCCCATTTTGGGGCCCCTTTTTTTCCCGGGGAAAAAAAGGGGCCCCCCCCCCCCCCCCTTTCCCCTTTTTTGGCCCCCCCCCGGGCCCCCCCCAAAATTTTTGGGGAAACCCGGGGGCCCCCCCCCGGCCCCCCCCAAAACCCCAAATTTTCCCCCCTTTTTTTTTTTAAAAATTTGGGGGGGCCCCCGGGGGGGGCCCCCCAAATTTTTCCTTTCTTTTGGGTTGGGTTTTTTTGGGGGGCCCCCCCCCTTTTGGGGGCCCCCCTTTTAAAAAAAGGGGCGCCAAAAAAACCCCGGTTTTAAACTAAACCCCCCGGGGGGCCCCGGTTTTGGGAAAAAACCCCCGGGAGGTTTTTTTTTTCTTTTTTTTTGGGGTTCCCCTTTTTTCCCCCCCCCTTTTGGGCAGCGTTTTTTTTTAAAAAAAATTTTTTTTTTTTTTTTGGCCCCCCTTTTTTCCCCCCCCCTTTTTTTGGGGGAAAAAAAAATTTTTTTCCCCCCCGGGGGGGGTTTTTTTTCCCTTTTTTTTTTGGGTTTTTTTTTTCCTTCTTTTTTTTTGGGGTTTTTCCCCCAAAAAAAAATTTTTCCAAAAAATTTTCCCTTTTCCCCCCAAAAAAGGGCCTTTTTTTTTAATTTTTTTTCCCCTTTTTTTGGGAAATTTTGTTTTGGGGTTTTTTTTTTCCCGGCCTTGGCCTTTTCCCCAAAAGGGGGCCCCCCCTTTTTTTCCCTTTTTTTTGGCGGGGTTTGTTTTTTTCCCTTTTGGGGGGAAAGGGGGGGGGGGTTTTTGGGAAAAAAAAGGGGGTTAAATTTTTTAAAATTTTTTTGGGGGGGGAAATTTTGGGGGGGGTGAATTTTTTGGGTTAATTTGGGGGGGTTTTTTTTTGGGGGGTTTTTTTTTAAAAGGGGGTTTTTTTTGGGAAACCCCCCCCAAAAAAAAAAAATTTTTTTCGGAAAAAATTTTTTGTTTTTTTTTTTTTTTTTTTTAAAAAAATTTTTTAAATTTTTTTTTAAAATTTTGTTTTTTTTTTAATTTTTTTTTAAAAAATTTTTAAATTTTTTTTTTAAAAAAAAAATTAAAAAATTTAAAATTTAAAACCCAAAAACCGGGGGGTTTTTCCTTTTTTTGGGGGGGGTTTTTTCCCCTTTTTTTAAAAAGGTTTAAACCCCCAAAAAAAAAAAAAGGGGGGAAAAAAAAAAATTTTCCCAAAAAAAAAACCACAAAAAACCCCCCCCCCAAAAAAAAAAACCCCCCCCCCAACAACCCCCCCCAAAAACCCCCCACACCCCCATACCACCCCCCCAAAAAAACCCCCCACACAACCCCCCCCAAAAAACCCCCCCCCAAACAAAACCCCCCAACCACCCAAAAAAAAACCACACACACATCCCCCCCAAAAACCCCCCACCCATCCACCCCCCCACCCACCCCCCCCCCAAACCCCCCCCCCCCCCCCCCCCCCAAAAAAAACCCCCATCCCCCCCCCAACACAAAAAAAACCCCCCCCCAACCCCCAACCCCCCCCCCCCCCCCCCCCCCCCCAAAAAACCCCCAAAAACCCCCCACATACCACCCAACCCCCCACCCACCCCCCCCCCCCCCCAAAAAAAAAAAAACCCCCCCAAAAAAAAAAAAAACCCCCCCAAAAAAACCCCCCCCCAAACCCCCCAAAAACCCCCCCCCCAAAAAAACCCCCCCAAAACCCCACCCCCCCCCCCCCAACCCCCAACAAAAACCCCCCCAAAAACCCACACCCCCCCAACCCCCCCCCCCCCAAAAAACACACCCACCCCCCCCCCCCCCCCCCCCTCCCCCCCCCAAAAACACACACCCCCCCCCCCAAACAAAACCCAAACCCCCCCAAAAAACCAAACCCCCCCCCCCCCCCCCCAAAAAAACCCCCCCCAACCACCCAAAAACCAAAAAAAAAACCCCCCCCCAAAAAAAAAAACCCCCCCCCCCCCAACCCCCCCCCCCAAAAAACCCCCCCCAAACACCCCCCCCCCCCCCCCCCAAAAACCCCCCACCCCCCAAAAAAAACCCCCCCCCCAACCCCCAACCCCACCCCAAAACCCACACAAAACCCCCCAAACCCACCCCCCACACATACCCCCAACACCCCCCACAAAAAACCCCCCCAAAAAAAACCCCCCCCCCCAAAAAAAAAAAAACCCCCCCCCCCAAAAACCCCCCCCCCCCCCCCCAAAAACCCCCCCCCCCAAAAACCCACCCCCCCCCCCACCCCCCCCCCCAACAACCCCCCCCAAAAAAAAAACCCCCCAAACCCCCACCCCCCCCCCCAAAACCCCCCCCACCCCCCCAAACCCCCCCAACACAACCCCCCCCCCCCAAAAAAAAAAAAACCCCCCACCCACCCCCCAAAAAACCCCCCCCCAAAAAAAACCCCCCCCCCAAAAAAACCCACCCACAAAAACCCCAACAAAAAATTTTTCCGGGGGGGGTTTTTTCCCCAAAAAAAGGCTTTTCCAAAGGGAAAAACCCCCCGGGGCCCCCGGGGCCGGAATTTTTGCCCCGGGGGGGGGTTTTTTTTTTTTTTTTTAAAAAAAAAAGGGGGCCCCCAAAAAAGGGCCACAAACCCCGGGTTTTAAAGGGGAAAAGGGAAACCCCCCAAAAAAAACCCCCCCCCAAAAACCCAAAAAGGGGCCTGGGGAAAAGGCCCAACCCCCCCGGGGAAAAAAAAAAAAACCCCCCCCTTTTTTGTTTTTAAAACCAAAAAAAAAAGGGGGTTTTTAAAAATTTTTGGGGGGGAAAAGCGGGGCCCCCCCCCCTTTTCCCCCCCCTTTTTTTAGCACGCCGACTATTTTCCCCCACGACGGGGCCCGACAGAACATCACACAGGAAAACATTGATCACGCCTCCTGGACCAGAACCTTATCGTCAAAATTTTGCTTATTTTTTCCTAAATTTTCTACAAAACTTAACTCCAAACCTATCCCAAATTTTTTCCAAACCTAAAAGAAACCTAAACCAAAAGTTTTAATTAACCCCAAAAATTTAAAAACCCTTTATTTTTTTAATTTTTTTAAAAGCAAGGTATATTAGGGTTTCTTAAGTTTTTTATTAGGGTTAAAATTTTAAAATAAGTTAAGGGTTTGGTTTTGATTTTTATTTAGGGTTTTGGTTTTGGGTTTTAAGATAGGTTTGGGGGGTTTAAATTTTTTTGAAATTTTTTTAGGTTAAATAGCCCAATCTTTATGATAATGTTTTTTGGGCCCCGGGGGCGTGGCCAAGTTTTTTCCCGTGAGACGTTCCCTCTGAGCGTGTGCTTTGGGCGTGGCCCGGGGAGCTACCAGGGGGGTAGCTAGTCGGGGCGCTACACCCCCCCATTTTTTAAAAGACCCCAGGTTTGTGAATGGAAAACCCCTTTTCCAGGATTGAATGGTTTTTCAACCTTTTTACAGTATGAGCAAGGACCAATAGGCCATAGTGCAACAAAAAAAAAGATCACTAATACTTCAAATTAACCAATAATCAGTCTCGGCTGCTATAATGTCCCTTTCCTGTGGTTGAGGGAGTCCCCGGCACTGGCAGTCAGCAAATTTAAATTTCCCTTGTGTCCCCCAAACACCCTCGGGTGCTACAAATATAAATACTGTAAATGAAACAAAAGTAAATTTTATAATATAATTTTAATAAGAATATAAACCTGTATGGGTTTCAGAAGTTTGGGGAAAAAAAATCCAGATAAATGTGGTAACTTTTATTAATGAAGCAAATAACCCAAATAAATAAAAAAAATAATGAATGAATAAAAAAATAATTAAAAAAATCATAAATTTTATACATATATTTAATAATTTAAAAAATAATATATATATATTATATATATATATATATATATATAAAAATAATATATTTATAATATATTTTAATATAAATATAATATATATATATTATATATTATATATAATATAAATTTTTAAATAACTATTTATAAGGGGAAATCTTATTTTATAAATTTACCCTCCGTATTAGTTGTATAATTAAAAAAGAATTTAATGGCTCTTAAAGGGGTTAACCCGGTAAAGGATAATTCATGAACTTTACCCCATAAGGGCAAAAGGAAAAAATTGGGGCGTTAAAACAAAAGACCCAGGAAAAAAATTGGTAAGGGTTTAAACAAACTCCTTTAAATTATTTTGGAATTAAGGGAAAAAAAAAAAAAATTTTTTTTAAAATGGAAAACCCCCCAGGTTTTTAACCCAAAAAAGGAAGGGAAAATTTGGCCCAACTTCAATTCCTGGTAAATTGGGTTGGTTTTGGGGGAAAAAAGATTTCCAATTTCCCCCCCAAAAATTTGGGTTTTTTACCTAAACTTTTAAACTTTCAAAAAAGAAAAAAAGTTAAATTTTTAACCCATACCAAATTTACATAATATTCCCCCCAATTTCCCTTAATGTTCAGGGGGGTTTCCCTTACAAAAGGATGGTTCCCCCTGTTTTATTAAAATACCTTCCAAAACTTCCCAAAAAGTTTGGGGGGTTCCAAAAAAGGCCTTTGGGATCCCCCCCGGGGTTTGCAAAAAAAAATTAAAAATTTTATTTTTAGATTAGGCCCTTTCAATTTTAATAAATTTTATTTTATATTTTATCCCAAATAATTTAAAAAAATTTTTATCAATATTAATTAATTTAAATAAATATAAAATATTATAATAATATTATTTAAAAAAAAATATGTTTTTATTTTTAAATATATATAAAATATATATTTATATTATATAAAATAATATAAAATATAGATATATTATATATTAAAATATAAAAATAGATTATAAAAAATATAGATATATTTTATATATATATAATATAATAATAAATAATAATAATTAAAAATATATAATAGAAAAATAATAAATAAATAATAATAAAAAAAATACTTATTTAAAAAAAAAAAAATAGGTTTTTTTTATTTTTATATTTTATTTATTTTTATATTTTTTATTTTTTAATTTTTTATATTTATTTTTTTTTTTTAAAATTTTTTTTTTTTTTTTTTTAGTAATTGTGAATTTTTATAATTTTTTATATATTTTTTGATAATTTAATTTTTTATTATTTCTTTTATATATTTAAATATAGATTTTTTAATTTTTTAAATAAGTTTTTTTAAAATTTTTTTTAAAAAAAAAAAATTTTAAATTTAAAAAAAAAAAATTTTTTTTTTTTTTTATTTTTTTTTTTTTTTTCATATTTTTTATTTTTTTAATTTCCCAATAGTATTTTTTTTTTTTTTTTATTTTTTTTTTTTTTTAATTTTTATTAATTATTTTATATTTTATATAAAATATTTTTTTTCCATATTTTTTTTTTTTATTTTTTCTTAAATTTATATATAAAATTATTTTTTTTATTTTATTTAAAATTAAAAAATTTGGGTTTTAATTTTAGATGTTATTTAAAAGAAAATTTAAAAAATTTTTAAATTAATGGATTTTTTTAAAAATTTTTTTTTTGTTTTTTTTTTTCTTTTAAAATTTTTTAATTAAGATAAAAATTTTTTTATAAAATTTTTATTAAATTTTCTTTCATTTAATTTCCCCCCCCTTTTCCAATTTCTGGGGTTTCGCCAAAATAAAACCCCCTTTTAACTACCAATATAGAACTCACCAAAAAACAAAGTTGGTAAAAAATCCCCCTAATTATGGGAATTTTTTTTGTCCCAAAATATTTTAGATTTCTTAAAATAGTTTGAATTTTTTTTAAAAAACCCTTATTTTAAAAATAAAAAATTTTTTTTTTAAAATACCCCTTAATTTAAAATAAAACCTTAAAACTTTGGTCGTTTACGGGGGCATTTAATTCCCTTTTTTTTACAAAACCTAAAACCATTTTTGCCTTTAAAGGATAAAGAAAATTTACACTTTTTAAAAAATAACCCCTTTTTAGAATTTTTAGGGAAAAAAAACCCCATTTTTTAAACTAATAACCAATTTTTTCTAACCTACCCTCAAATAAGGGGAATTTCCTTTCCCCAAAAAAACCAATTTTCCCTTTTTTAAAAAACCAACTTCCCTTCCCCAAACAAATTTCCTAAGGGTTTTTTTTTTTTAAACCCCTTTAATTTAATTTAAAGTTCCAAAATATTTTAAAAATACCAATTGATTTTTAAAATTTTTGGGGGGTTTTAAATATTTTTTTTTATAATGATTTTAAAAAGGGGGGGCAAAGGGTTGCCCCTTTAAAGAAAACATTTAAAAATTGTGGGGAAAAAAAACCCTTTTTAGAAATTTTTAAAAAAAAACTTTTCCAAAAGTATTTTTAATTTTTAACCAATGGGAAACTTTAAACCAAACTTTTCGAAACCCTTTAAAATAAACCTAAAAATTAGTTTGTAACCAATCTTACCTTCTCTTCTCCTTAGCCTTTTTTAAATCCCGCCCGAAAATTTTCAGGGCCCCCCCCCCCCCCCGGGCCTTTTTAGTTTAAAACCTTAAAACCCCCAAAAAGGGGCCTGGGGGGCCCCCTGAAATTAAAAATTAAAACCTAAAAATTAACCCCAACTCGCTGGGATCGCCCCCCCCGGGAGGGAAAGGGGGGGGGGATTTTCCGGGTGGGGGGGGGGGGGGGGGGGCCCCTTTCCCAAAAACCCCCTGTGTTTAAAAATTTATTTCCGTCGGGGTTTTAGGGATTGAAATGCCGGCCAAAATTTTCAGTTTTTATAAATTGAAAGGGGGTTTTTACTCGTGCCCCTTTTAATGTTTTTAAAAAATTTTCAAAAAATTTCCCGTAGACCCCCAAACACCAATAAAAATCTTCTCCACGTACCCCCTTATTACTTAACTTTTCCCCGAAACGGTACAATTCTAGAGTCCTTTCCCGCCCTTATTAGGGGGGGGGTTTTTTCCCCCAGACCCTTTACAGATCCCCTTTGATACCTCTAACACGTAATTATAAAATGGAGGAAGCTGCCCCTTCACCCTCCCTTTCCCCCCCAAACGCCCCCCTTTAACCCCCCAAAAAAAATACAATGGTAAAAATTTAAAATTCTAACCCCCACTATAAACCCAACCCCAAACCCCAAAATAACCTAGGGCCCAACCTCACATAACCAAGCCTAAAACCTTTCAAAAACCTTCCCAGAGGGGCCCCCAAAAAATTATTACTAACCTTACCTTTAAAATAACCCCAACCCGCCTGGTTAAAAAATTTTAAATTCCCCGCAATTTTAAATCCCCGCCCAGGGGGTTTTGGGAAGGTTTTGGGAAAGTTTTAGTGGGGGTAGGTTTTGTAAAAATTTTTTTGGGGATCCGAGGATGGGGGCTTTTTGGGGGGGCAGGGGGGTTAAGTGGGAAACTTTCCCCACCTTTTATATTTTTCGTTTTAGAGGTATCTGAAAGATCTTTTAAATTTTGGAGGAAAAAAAAACCCAATAAGGGGGGGGAAGGACTCTAGAAAATTTTTCTGAGGTAAAGGGCCCCCGTTCTGAGGGTTTTATAATCTTGTCCCCATATATTTTAGCATTATCATCTCTAAGTTTTTCCCCCAACCCTTTTCCCACGTCCTTTATAAATCCCTTTTTCGGTAGATGAAATTTGATCCTCGCCTGAGAGGCCTTAAAACAGTAAAAAGTAGCCCCCGGGGCGCCCCGGGCCCCTTTTCCCCTGGTAATATTTTGATAAATTTGGGTTCGAGACAAAGCCTCCAACGGGCGCGAGTGGCCCAAAAGGGTTTTCACGATTCAGCCCCCCTAATAAAACAAATTATCCTTAAACCGAGCTTTAACCCATTTAAGTCCTTCCCGGGCCCGGGCCCTTCCTGTCACTCCACTTATATATTATCCTTTTGGGGGGCCCGGGCAAGGAAAACTGTGTTGGGCCTGTACGATTTAAAAATAATTGGCCCCAATCAGTTCCCGCTTCCCGGGCCCACACGGGTTTCATCCGATTTTTTCCCAAACCAGTTGCCCTCCGGGCCCGGGGCCCATACGTACCCGGGACAAGCCGACACAGGGCCCCCCATAGCCCTGTTTTTCCCGGGCCAAAACCCCCCAACACACACACAACAACACCATAAACCCCCCAAAAAAAAACACACACCCCCAACATACCACCCAACACACACCCCACCTACCACCCAAAACCCAAACACACACCCCACAACTACCCAAACACCCAACCCCAAAATTTCCAAAACCCGACACACAAAACCCCCACACATACACCCAAACCCCACCCACCCACACATCCCCCCCAACACACAAAAAACCCCCCACCCACAAAATACCACCCAACACACACCACAAAACATACCCCCCAAAACACACACCCAAAACAAATCTCCCAACACACACCACACATCCACCCCAAAACCCCCAACACCCACAATACCACCCAACCCCAAACCCCCCCCACACATACCAAACCCAAAAACACACACCACCAAAAATACCACCCAAACACACACACAAATCCCAAACCCAACACACAAAACCACACATACCCCCAAACCCACACAAAACCCCACCCAAAAACCCCCAAACCACCCCCCCAAAACACCCACCACCCACAAACCACCCCCACCCCATCCCCCCAACACCCACCCACACATCCCCCCACCCCCAAAACCCCACCCAACATACCCCCCAAACCCCCCACCCAAAAACCCCCCCCTCACCCAAAACATACCCCCAACCACACCACACCCACACATCCCACCCAACACACACACAACACAAAACCACCCAACACACACACCCAAACCAACCACCCAACCCACAAACCCACATACCCCCAAACACACACACACCCACACATACCCCCCAACACCACCCCACACATACCCCCCAAACACCCCACAAACCCCCCCAAAACATAAACCCCCAAACACACACCCACCCACACATACCCCCCAAACACAAAACCTCACAACATACCACCCAACCACACACCCACACACAAAACCACCCAACACCCACACCCACACATCCCAAAC
The DNA here is from genome assembly GCA_016584305.1 of Chionoecetes opilio. Taxonomy (NCBI): domain Eukaryota; kingdom Metazoa; phylum Arthropoda; class Malacostraca; order Decapoda; family Majidae; genus Chionoecetes; species Chionoecetes opilio. The sequence goes on along the minus strand of JACEEZ010005221.1, from coordinate 43,780 downwards.
CCAACACACCCCCCCACACACATACCCCCCAAACACACACACACACACACACTACCCCCAAACCAACCACCCCAAAATACCCCCAACACACACACACACACCCACAAACATTGTCATGAGGGGCCCGGGCATTTTTTTTAGGGGCCGGAAAATCAAAAAGGGCCCATTTTTGGCATTGAATGGCAAACCGAAATAAAGTTAGGGCCTGGCTGCAAACCGAAAATTTTGTGCGTACATGTTTTGCCCCCCGGGGCCTGGGGTGGGTTACGTTCTTTTTCTGTTTCAGATTTTGGTCGGAAAACCCGAAACCCAAAAATATTGCCACTACTGGGCCCCAAAGGGGCCCGACAAACATCTTTTATCGTGCCAAAGGGGGCCAACACAGCAACTGCATCGTGCCAACAAGCGTTTTTAAGCACCCAAAATAGTGCCATAAGGGGGCCCTTTAAAAGAAACTAAACCGTGCCACAACAGGCCGTTTTTAGCACCCAAAATAGTGCCAAAAGAAAGGCCGACTTAGCTTTGAATGGGGCCAAACAGCGGCCGATTTAGCATTTGAATAGGGGCCACAAGGGGGCCCCAATATAGCACTGAATAGTGCCCCCGCAGGCCGAAAAAGCAGCTGAATCGTTTTTAAAAACCTTTCCCAAATTTTGGTTGAACGCCGACTAGTTCCCCTGCAACGACGGGGGGGCGCACGTACCAGATGCATCACACGGGAAAAAAAAAAAACATTGATCACGCCTCCTAAAACCAAAACATTATCGTAAATTTTCCTTTTTTTAAACCAAAATGTCTAAAAAACCCTTAACTCCCAAACCTACCCAAAAATTTTAAAAACCAAAAACCCTAAATAAAACCCAAAACCCAAACCCTTTAATTTAAACCCCAAAATTTTAACCATTTATTTTTATATGAAAATACAAGGTATTTAAAGGTTTACTTAAATTTGTTTAAAGGTTTAAAATTTAAGATTTTTTAAGGCTTGGTTTAGATTTATTTGGTTTTGGTTAGGTTTAAGATGGGTTTTTGGGTTAATTTTTTTGTAGACTTATTTGGGTTAAAAAAGGGGAAATCTGTTTAAAATTTCTGGTCCGGGAGGCGGGGCCCAATTTTTTCCCTTTTTAAACGTCATCTGCAGCGTTTTCGTGGGCCCGTGGCGGGGTACTACCCGGGGCCGGGGTAGCTATTCGGCGCGCTAAAAACCCCCCCCTTTTTTAAATAAACACGGGGTTTGTAAAAGGGAAATAACCTTTTTGCCAGGATTAAAGGGTTTTTCTCACTCTTCAGTATGAGCAAGGCCCAAAATAGGCCATTTGCAACAAAGAATAAAAATGATCCCCTAATACTTCAAATTAAGCCATAAAAATCAGTCTCGGTTTGCAGTAATGTTTTTCCTGGGGGTTGGGGGCATCTGGACGGGCAGTCAGAAATTTAAATTCAAAATTGGGGTCCCCTATCCCTCGGGCTGCTACAAGTAAAATACTGTAAATGAAACAAAAGAAATTGTATAAATAAAAATTTTTCAAAAGAATAAAATCATGAAATTTTCAGAAGGGGAAAAAAAATTTCCCAGATAAATGGGGTAAATTTCTTTTAAATAAACAGACAAATAACGAAAAAATAAACAAAAAAATACTGATGAAAATAAATAAAAAAAAATTAAAATAAATTTAAAATAAATTATAAAAAACAATTTAATATATATAAATAATATATTTTAAAAATATTTATATAAAAATATATATAATAAATTATATATATATTATATATATATATATAAAAAATTATTATATATTATATATATATTATATATATTTTAATATATATTATAAAAATTTTTTTTATATTTTTTAATTTTATATATTTTTATTAAATATAAAAAATTAATTTTAAATTTTACCCAAAAAAAAGGAAAATTTTCCCCGGGAAAAACTTAGGGGCTCTTAAAGGGAAAAAAGGTGTACCTCCCAAGCATATTCTAAAATTTGGTTATTATTAAGGGAAAAGTTCAATGAAAAATTTAATTTTCCTCAAATTTTAAAAAATTTTTTTTTAAGCCAAATAAAATTTGGTAAATCATAAAATTCCCCCAACCTCTGCATTAGGGGCTGCCTTAAACCAAAAAAGGACGGGGGAAAAGTACCCGGGCCAATCTAAAATTTTCCTTTTCTTAAAAAGGTTTGGTTAAGGTTAAAAAGGAAAAAAGTTTAAACCGCCTTTCACCCCAAGGAAAATTTTTCGGGTTAAACCTTAAACCATGGCCCAAACTTCACAAAAGAATTTTTTAAACCTCCCCCCTTTCAAAATCTAAATAAATAGAACCCAAACCTTTTCTTTCGGATGGGGCCATGGGGGCCCCCCTGGGCCCCCCCCCCCCCCCCCGGGTCCCCCACCCCCCTTTCCCCCCCCCCCCCTCCCCGGGGCCCCCCCCACCCCCCCAACCCCCCCCCCCTTGACCCCCCCCCCCCCCCCCCGTTTTCCCCGCCCCCCCCCCCCCCCCCCCGGGCCCCCCCCCCACCCCCCCCCGCCCCCCCCCCCCCCCCCCCCCCCCCCGCTTTGCAAAGAAAAAAAATAGCCAATATATTTAAAAGATAGCCCATATTAAAATATATTTTATATAAAATTATTTTTAGTATATAAAATATATATATATATATATATTATATATATTATATATATATATATAAAATATAAATAAAATATAAAATTATATATAAAATATATATATTATATATATCTATATTATAATATTTATATATATATATATATATAATATATTATATATATTATATATAGATAGATAATAGATGAAAATTATAATTATATATAATATTAGATAGATAAAAATGATAGTAAAGATGAAATAATAGACAATAGAAGTCGATAATAAGATAGATGGGAAGAAAAAACAAAATCCCTTTTTAAAAAAAAAACAAAAAAAATGGGTTTTTTTAAATGATTTCTTATATTTTTTTTATTTTCTATATATTTTTTTTTTTTTAATTTTTTTTAATTTTGGGAATTTTTTTTTTTTTTTGGATTTTTTTTTTTTTTTTTTTTTATGTAATGTGTTTTTTTAATACTTTTATATAAAATTTTTTGCCCTTTTTTTTTTTTTAATTTTTTCCCTTGTTTTAAATATATAAAAAATTTTTTTTCTTTTTTTATTTTTATTATAATTTTTTTTATATATTTTTTTATTTTTTGGAAAATATTTTAGATTTTATTTTATTTATTTTTTTTTTTTTTTTTTATTTTTTAAATTTTTTTTTTCTTCATATTTTTTTTTTTTTTATATATATTATTATATATATTAAAATATAAAAATATATATTATTTATATATATATTATAATATAAAATATATATAAAATAATATCTATTTTATATACCCTAATATATATATATATTTATATCTATAATATTTTTAATTTTTAATATTAAAAATATCCCAATAAAATATTGGCCCCCCCCTTTTTTTTTTCCCGGGTACGCCACTGACCACAAATACAAATCCAAATTTTAATAGACCACAATACAAAAAATGTTGGTGCAAATCATAAGGATAAAAAGCGTCAAAACTTTTTTTTATGATTTTTTAAAAACTAGTTTGCTTTTGGTACAAACCCTGTAAATTGAATAATGTTTTTATAACCCTTTATAGAAATCCAAAATTTTGGGGTCTTTTTACGACATTTATTTTTTTTTTTCTTACACCTATACCCCAAATTTTCTTTCTGCCTTTCGGGTGTGGGCAAAAACTAAAATTTACACTCTACCAAATCCAACGAAAGGGAAACCCTTTACCTAAATTTGGGTCAGGCACAAGGGGTGGGAAAAAAATTTCCCAATAATCTAACTAGGACATTTTTGCGTAGCCTAAACCCGAAGCAAGAGTAAGGGGAGATAAATGCAAAAAGGGATTTCCCATTTTTTTTTTAAAAAACCATCTTCTTAACACACCAGAATCATAGGAAATTTTTTTTTTTAACCACATCTCAAATTTTGGTTTTAAAGTACCAAAAAATTTTTAAAAAATACTGCCCAAAGGTCAGAAATTTTCAAGTTGAAGGCAGTTTTTAACTACGTGCCTTGTAATGTATCAAAATGCTAGAAAGTGCAGGTGTTGCTTCTTTTAAAAAAGATGACCCGTTAAAAAAATGCCCGCATTTCTAAAAATACACTTTTTTGAAAGTTTTTGAAAAGGAAAAAAACACTCTCCATTTTAAAAAGATCAAAAAATAACCCCAATGAAAAATATTAAACTAATAATCTGACCCTAAAAATAACCCTAACTTATCCCCTTTCCCCGAAACTAACCTAAATTGCCTTGCTCTTAAAATAACCCCAACTTACCCTTTTTCCCTTAAAATAAACCCAGCCTAAAAACCTTTTTTTTGCACAACCCTTTAATTGCTACCCTTTTCCCCTCGTTCTCATCACTTTAACACTTTAACACTTTTTTTATGTTTGCCATTTTTTCAAAATTTTTGATGATTTAAAAATTGGTGGCTGCAAGGGGGGGAAACGCCCTTTTCAAGCAAACGCTTTTTGGGGGAAAAAGGGTGGAAAAGAGAGGGAAAAAACACATCTATAGAAACGTAGGAAAAAGGGGAAAAAAACTTAATCCAGACACAGTCATGTTCTAAAAATTAACCCCGGGAGGGTCAGTACTGCTGTACCAAAGGCTACCCTCAGACCCCATTCAAACACAATCCCCCAGTAAAACTGCAGTTTAGTAAAAACCCCTTTTTTCCAAAATTCTCCCCGACATAACTGGGGGGGTGCCCCCCGATTCCCGACCCCCCCCCCGCATTAACTAACCTACCTGGGCCCCTATTCTTATCCCCATTATAAACCCTCGCTGGGATCCCCTGGAGGAGGGGGGGAATTTTTTCCCCTCCAGACCCCCCATGTGTTTTTTCATCTCAAAATTTTCCCTCGGGGTTATAGGGATTTAAAAGCCCGCCAAAATTTTCAGTTTTATAAATTGAGGACGGTTATAACCGTTTCCTTTTAAACTTTAAACTGCTTACAGTAACTCCAAACACCAAGGGGGGGAAACATTTTCTCCCGTAAAAAGCCTTTTTACTTTTAAATCCCTGAAGCGGGACAATTCTAGATTCCCTTTCCCCCCCTTTTTAGCGGGGGTTTTCCCCCAACCCCCTTTACAATCACTTGGGGATAACCCCTAACACGTAATTAAAAGTGGAGGAGAGCTGCCCCTTTTACCCTCCCTTTCCCCCCCAAAAGCCCCCTTTTTCCCCTCAAAAAAATACAATGGGAAATATTAAATTTTTACCCTCACTATAACCTAAACCCAACCTCCAAAAAACCTACCTAACTCACTATAACCAAGCCAACCTTACTAAAAAAACCCCCTAGAGGGACCCCAAAAAATTAAATTTCAACCTTCCTTAATTAACCTAACCCCAGCCTGGGAGAATTCTATTCCCCGCAATTAATTTTCGCTAGGAGGTTATTGGTAAAATTTTTGGGAAAGTTATAGTGAGGTTAGGTTAGTAAAAAATTTTTTTTTGGGGGGTCCAGAGGATTGGGGGCATTTAGGGGGGGGAGGGGGGGTTTAAAAGGGGGCATCTTTCCCCCCTTTTTATTTTTCGTGTTAGAGGGATCTGAAAAGATCTTTAAAGGGCTGGGGGAAAAAAAAAAACAATAAGGGGGGGGGAAAGGCCCCTAGAATTTAAACTGGGTAAAGGGAAAGTTCTGAGGTTTTTTTAAGTCTTGTCCCCATATTTTGAAACATTTTTTTTTACCTAATTGTCACCACCCTTTCCTACGTACCTTTATAAGTCTTTGTCGAGTAGATAAGTCGATCCTCAGCCGGGGAGGCCCGTAAAGCATAAATGTAGCGGCCCCGGGGGCCCCGCCAAATTCCACTGGTAATATTTTGATATTGGCTTTGGACAACGCCGTCACAACGGGCGCGAGTGGCCCAAAAGCGGGGTTTCGATTTTAGCCACCCCACTAATCAAAAATTTCCTTAATCCGAGCTTTGAACCCTATTTAAAATCCTTCGGCCCGGCATTTTATGTCACTCCCTTAATATATTACCTTGGGCCAGTCAAGGAAAAACTGTGTTGGGCCTGTAACAATTTATCAAAAATTTTGGGCCCCATTACCGTTTTCCCCCTGCCGGGCCCCCTCGGGCCCTTTATCCGATTTCCCAAACCCCGTTTGGGCCCCGCCCCCCGGTGCCGATACGTACCCGGGACAAACCCACACAGCCCGCATAGCCCATGTTTGCTGGGCACATACCACCCAACACACACACACACACACACACATACCACCCAACACACACACACACACACACATACCACCCAACACACACACACACATACCACCCAACACACACACACCACACATACTACCCAACACACACACACACATACCACCAAGACACACACACACCCACACATACCACCCAACACACCCACCCACACATACCACCCAACAACACACACACACACACCCACACATACCACCCAACACACACACACACACATACCACCCCACACACACACACACACACATACTACCCAACACACACACACACATACCACCCAACACACACACACAACCCACACATACCACCCAACACACCCACCCACACATACCACCCAACACACACACACACACACCCACACATACCACCCAACACACACACAAACACACATACCACCCAACACACACACACACCCACACATACCACCCAACACACACACACACACCCACATATACCACCCAAACACACACACATACCACCCAACACCACACCCACACATACCACCCAACACACACACCCACACATACCACCCAACACACACACCCACACATACCACCCAACACACACACCCACACATAACACCCAACACACACACACATACCACCCAACACACACACACATACACACACATACCACCCAACACACACACCCACACATACCACCCAACACACACACCCACACATACCACCCAACACACACACACACACATACCACCCAACACACCCACCCACACATACCACCCAACACACACACACACACATACCACCCAACACACACACACACACACACCCACCCACACATACCACCCAACACACACACACATACCACCCAACACACCCACACATACCACCAACACACACACACACACACACATACCACCCAACACACACACACACACACATACCACCCACACATACCACCCAACACACACACACACACATACCACCCAACACACACACCCACCCTCACATACCACCCAACACACCCACCCACACATACCACCCAAACACACACCACACCTACACATACACCCACACACACACACACACACACATACCACCCAACACACACACCCACACATACCACCCAACACACACCTACACATACCACCCAACACACACAACACACACCCCCACACATCCACCCAACACACACCACCACACCCTACACATCCACCCAACACCCCCCACACTACCCCCAAACCACACACACCCACACATACCCCCCAACACCAAACCCCCATACCACCCAACACACACACACACACATACCACCCAACCACACCACCCCACACTCCACCAAACCCAACCCCCATACCCCCCAAACAACAACACACCCACATCCCACCCAACACACAACCCCACATACCCCCCAAACACCCACCACACACATCCCACCCAACACACCCCAATACCACCCAACACACACACCCCAAAATACCACCAACACACACCCCACAATACCCCCAAACACCAACCCACACTCCCACCCAACAACACAAAAACAATATACCCCCCACCCAAACCACACATACCATCCAACACACACACCCACACATAACCACCCAACACACCCACACACTACCCCCAACACACACACACACCCACACTACCACCCAACACATCCCCCACATACCCCAAAACCACACACACACCCCCACATACCCCCCAAACCCCCCCACACATACCACCCAACCACACAACACCCACACATCCCCCCAAAACACTCCACCCACAAATACACCCAACAAAAACCCACAGATAGATAGATGATAGATATTTTTTTATTACCACAGCAAAACATAATACACATATACATCTTATACCTGTATTTAATACTGTAGTCCAAAAAATAAAATTAAATCCACGCTGGCAATTAGTAACTAACATCAAATAATGCTATCCTTAAATATCATTACTATTTTATCATTCTATTCCATAATCGCAGTCCATTAAATTTTAATAAAAACCTGGCCATCGTAATACACACTCAAACAGTGTACTATTTTACAGGTACCTCTAGGTAGTCTATTTTTAAAACCCTGTTTTCCCTAAGAGTGACCTGGGGTTGTCCCTGACTTTTTTGGGGCAGTGTACCTGTTTCCACCCCATGCTTTTTTAGTCTGCACTTTGGGGCCCCAAAACACAAGTCGCTCATCCAAGGGTAAGCGACCGCGACCCCCTCCTATTCCACCCTTCCCCTTCACTTTAGCCAATGCCCACCTGTCCCAAAATGTGTAAACGCGGCGAGCTTTTCTCAAAATAAGTGTCTATGTGTAATATTTTGCACATTCAAATAGGGTTCATCTCTTTTATTCCTCTTCTCGAGATTACTGTCTGAAATTCTCGACTTTCACATTGGGGTATCTACAGAAATCCTGACTTACTGTCCACAAACTCCCTTATTGATCTACCGGTGCAGTGTCCTTTTTTATAATAAATTCTTGCAAAAGCATGGTCATCATCATAATTATCGCTCTTTGCAAAATTTTATGGAAAACTTTTTCCGAATTCCTATCTTTTTTGGGGTGGGTAAACCCCCTTCCTGTAAAATATGCATTGCAAATTGACCTTCGCACACCCCAAAAATTGCTTTAAACACCATTAAACAGTTTAGTCCCGGTTTTAAATCTGCCCCAAACCATATTCGCACCATACATAGTGTTGACTTAAAGCTGCCTTTTAAAAACACGTTTTTTTTTTTCAATAAATGGGACTCATCATTTTACTTTTTCAAAAAAACCAAATTTTAGTACGTGTGGATTTTTACTTGGGTGTAAATTAAACACCACACCCCAACCACACCACACACACCCCAACACACACACCCCCCACCCAACACACCCACCACCAACACACACACACCCAACACACACACCCCACACCCAACACACCCCCCAAAACACCAAACCCAACCAACACACACACACACCCCCCAAAACACACACCCCCCAAAACCCAAAAACCACACCCAAAAAAACCAAACCCCCAAAAACCCCAAAACCCACACACCCCAACACAACACACCCACCCACACACCCCCCCCAACCCCACACACACCCCCAACCCAAACACACACCCAAACCCCAAAACACACACCCAAAACCCCCACCCCACACCCCAAACCCACACCCCAACCCCCCACACACACCCCCACCCACACACCACACCCAACCCCACACCCCCACACCCAAAACCCCCAACACACAAAACCCCCCCACACCAACCCACACACCCAACAAAAACCCAAAAACCCCCCAAAACCCCAACACCCCACCCCCAAAACCCCAAAACACACACCCACACACCCAACCAACCCCCACACCCAACACACAACCACCCAACACACACCCCCAAAACCCACCAAAAAAACACCCAACACAACACCCAAAAACCGCAACACACACCCCCCCCCACCCAAACCAACCCACCCCCACACCCAACACACCACACACACACCCCCAACACCCCACAACACCCACACCCCCAAAAACACACACCACCCAAAACCACACCCCCCACACACACCCCCCACCCCAAACACACACACCCAACACAACACCACACACACCCAACCCACACACAACACACCCAACACAACCCCCCAAAACACCCCCAAAACACACCACACACACCCAACACACACCACACACCCACACACACACACACACCCCAAAACACCACCCCACACCCACACAACACCACACACCCAAAACCCCCACACACCAACACACACCCCCACACCCAACACCACACACACACACCCAAAACCACACACCCCAAAAACCCAAACACCCAAAACACACCCCCACACCCAACCCAACCCCCCACCCCAAACACCCCCCACCCAACACACACACCCCACCCCAAACACACCCCACCACCAACACAACACCCCAAAACAACACACCCAAAAAACCCCACAACACCCCAAACACCCAACACACCAACCCCCAACCCCAACCCCACACCCCCACAACACACCCAACCACACCAACCCACACAAAACAAAACCCACACACCCAACACAACACACCCAAAACCCCCCAACCCACAACCCAAACCCCACCCAACACACCCACAAAACCCCCCAACACCCAAAAACCCACCACAAACAACACACCCCCAAACAACCCAACACCACACAAAACCCAACCCCCACACACACCCACCACCCAAACCCACACACCCAACACACACACCCAAAAACCCAACACCCCCCACACACCCCAAACCACACACACACCCAACACCAACCACAAAACACACACACACACCACACCCCCACACAACCCAACCCCACACACCCCCCAAACCCCACACAAACACACCCAACACCCACACCCACACCCCCAACCCCCCACCCCAAAAACCCCCCACACAAACCCAAACACACACCACACCCAAAAACCCCCCCAACACACACACACCCAAACCCCCAAAACACACCCCCACCCAACACACACAAACCCCCAAACCCCCCACCAAAACCCCCAAACCCAAACACACACACACACCCCAAACAACCAACCCCCAAACACCCAACACCAAACCCCCAACCCAACACACACACCCCCACCCCAACACACACCCCCACACCCAACCACACAAAAACACACCCAAAACACCCCCAACACACACACCCCAACACACCCAACACACACAACACCAACACCACCACCCCACCCCACACACCCAACCCCACACCCACCCAACACCACACACACCCCCCAACCCAACACACACCCCCACCCCCAACACACCCACACCAACACCCACACACCCCAACAAACCCCACACACCCAACACCCAACCCCACACCCAACACACACACACAAAACCCAACACACACACACCCCAAAAACACACCCAAACCCAACACAACAACCCACCACCCAACAACACACACCCCCAAAAAACCCCCCCCCCCACACACCCACAAAACCCAAAAACACACACACACCCCACACACAACCACACACCCACACACAACACCCAACACACCCAAAACACAAACCCCCACCACCACCACCCAAAACCCACCCACACCCAAAACCCCAAAACACACACACCCCACCCAAAAAAACCCAAAACACACCACCCCCCAAAACCCCAAAACCCCCAAACACCACACCCCCCCCAAACCCCCCACACACCCACACCCCAACCAACCAACCCCCAACCCAACCACACCCAACCACACACCCCCCCCACACACACACCCCACCCAAACACACACCCACACACCCAACACACCCAACCCCCAAAACCCACACACCCCCCCAAAAACAACCCACACACCCAAAAAAACACCCCACACACCCAACACACACACCCCCAAAACCCAACACACACACAACCCCACCCCAAAAAAACACACCACACCCAACCCCACCCACCCCCCACAACCACACACCCCAAAACCACACCCCACNAAGAGAGAGAGAGAGGAGAAAAAGAGAGAGGAGAGAGGAGAGAAAAGAGATTAATTTGTATAATATTAGTTTGTCTTTTTCTTTGCATTTGAAGCGACTGTTTTTTAGGGATTTAAACTTTGGTGGTTTAAGTCTTGTGTGTGTGTGTGTGTGTGTGTGTGCGTGTGCGTGTTTGTGTGTGTGTGTGTGTGTGTGTGTGTGTGTGTGTGTGTGTGTGGTTGTGTGTGTGTGTGTGTTTGTGGGTGGGTATAAAAATGTGCATATGATTAGACGGATATATAAAAAGGGATAAACTGTTGGATGTATACAGACAGACAGACAGACAGACAGACAGACAGAATGACAGACAGAATGACAGACAAACAGACAGACAGACAGACAAACAGACAGACAGACAGAATGACAGACAAACAGACAGACAGACAGATAGACAGACAGACAGACAAACAGACAGACAACCAGACAGACAGACAGACAGACAGAGAAACTAAATTACCTAAAAAGCAGAAAAAACAATAAAATCATTCTCACTTAATTGCCAAAGGGAAAAAAATATAAAGAAATCAGAATAATTAGAGAAAAAAATATGGCTTAGGGAAAAAAAGTATATAAGAGAAAAAGGGAAAAAAAAATTATAGCATATAGGGAAAAAACTATAAAATTAGAACATAGAAGAAAGGAATGATAATAATTAGTAAAATAAATATGGTTTGGGAAAAAAAGGACATCGGAGAAACAGGAGAAAAAAAAGAAAAAAAATTATAGCTGGTTGGAAAAAATACTAAAAATACTAAAAATACTAAAAATACTAAAAATACTAAAAATACTAAAACTAGAAAATAGAGGGGAGTTAAAAGGGGGAAAATAGAGGGGAAATAAAAAGAGGGGGAAAATAGAGGGGAAATAAAAAAGAGGGGGAAAATAGGGGGGGAAATAAAAAAGGGGGAAAATAGAAGGGAAATAAAAAGGGGGAAAATAGAGGGGAAATAAAAAAGAGGGGGGAAATAGAGGGGAAATAAAAAGGGGAAAATAAAAGGGGAAAATAAAAAGGGGAAATAAAGAGGGGAAATAATAAAACTAGAAAATAGAGGGGAAAAAAAAAAGGGGGAAAATAGAGGGGAAATAAAAGGGGGAATAAAAGAGGAAAAAAATACCACTAGAAAATAGAGGGGAAATAAAAAAGGGGGAAATAGAGGGGAAATAAAAAGGAGGAAAATAGAGGGGAAATAAAAAGGAGGAAAATAGAGGGGAAATAAAAAGGGGGAAAATAGAGGGGAAATAAAAAGGGGGGAAATAGAGGGGAAATAAAAAGGGGGAAAATAGAGGGGAAATAAGAAGAGGGGGAAATAAAAAGGGGGGAAAATAGAGGGGAAATAAAAAGGGGGGAAATAGAGGGGAAATAAAATGGGGGAAATAGAGGGGAAATAATAGAGGGGAAATAATAGAGGCGAAACAATAGAGGGGAAATAATAGAGGGGAAATAATAGAGGGGAAATTTAAAAGGGGGAAAATAGAGGGAAAATAATACAACTAGAAAATAGAGGGGAAATAAAAAGGGGAAAAATAGAGGGGAAATAAAAAGGGGGAAAAATTACAACTAGAAAATAGAGGGGAGTAAAAAGGGGAAAAATGCCTCGTTCTGAAAATTTGTAAACAAGTCACTATGTAAAACCAGACTTTCCCCGGGCAATAATAACACCATGGAGCGTGAGTTGGGTGGCGCAGGGATAAACGAACGATGACTAAGTTGCACGTCGACTCTCGTTGGGGGGGAGTTCATTTTAAACGGGGGAATAGACTTCGGTAGGCAGGGGTTAAAAAAGAGAGAGAAGAGAGAGAGGAGAGAGAGAGAGAGAGAGAGAGAGAAGACGAGAGAGAGAGAGAGACGAGGAGAGAGAGAGAGAGAGGAGACTAAAGAGAGAGACCGAGAAAGAGAGAGAATAAAAACAGAAGAGAGAGAAGAGAGAGATAGAGAGAGAGAGAGAGAGAGAGAGAGAGAGAGAGAGGAGAGAGAGAAGATGAGGAGAGAGAGAGAGAGAGAGAGAGAGAGAGAAGAATAAAGAGACCGAGAAAGAGAAAAATGAGAATAAAAAAAAAAAAGAGAGAGAGAGAGATGAGAGGAGAGAGAGAGAGAGAGAGAGAGAGAGAGAGAGAGAGAGAGAGAGAGAGAGAGAGAGAGAGAGAGAGAGAGAGAGAGAGAATGAAGAAACCGAGAAAGAGAGAAAAATTAGAATAAAAAAGTGAGAGGAGAGAGAGGAGAGAGAGAGAGAGAGAAGGAGAGAGAGAGAGAGAGAGAGAGAGAGAGAGAGGAGAGAGAGAGAGAGAGAGAGAGAGAAAAAAGAAGAATAAAGATACCGAGAAAGAGATAAAAATAAGAATAAAAAGAGAAAGAAAAAAACGGCAAAAATCTTTCAAAAAATATATATATAAAAAAAACGTAACCGATTGCTGAAAAAATAAATCTAATGTATAATAATGAGTGCATGTTTTTCTGTTTTTTTGTGCCGTGATATTTTTTTTTGTCTAAATTTTGTACATAACCCTATACGAGTTGGGGGAAAAAAAAAAAATCGATTAACATAAATAAAAAAAATAAAAAAAAATAAAGTGACGTAGCCTTAAATTATCCCTTGAGTCGTTTTTTTTTTTTTTTTTTTTTTTTTTTTTTTTTTTTTTTTTTTTATTTATTTTTTTTTTTTATTTTTTGTTTTTTTTATTATTTTTTTTTTTTATTATTATTATTATTATTTTTTTTTTTTTGTCAAATTTTTACCTATAGTCTATTTTTTTTATGATGGTCAAAATGCAGTAAGGAAGCCACGCCCCCTGCCTCCCCTTCTATTCTACGGGGCAGCTGATTGGTGGCATTCCTCGTATCATCACTACCAATCACAATATCTTCACTACTTAACAGCGCGTGACCACTGGACAGAGCAATCTTCACTACAGAGGGTGACACAATCAAAAATCCCTCTGTAGTGAAGATTGCTCTGTCCAGTGGTCACGCCGTTGTTAAGTAGTGAAGATATTGTGATTGGTAGTGATGATACGAGGAATGCACCAATCAGCTGCCCCGTATAATAGAAGGGGAGGCAGGGGGCGTGGCTTCCCTACTGCATTTTGACCATAATAAAAAAAATAGACTATACTTTTTATACACGAGAAAAAAAAAACGATTGCACATATCTTGCTTGTAATAAAAATAAATAGTTACGTTGCCTTTTATCCCTTGCGTGTTTTTTTTTTTGCTCCTCTTTTCTTTTTCTTTTTGTCAAATGTTTCACCTGCCTTATAATTACAAGTTAAAAAAAAAAAAATCTGATGCACATATCTTCCTTATAAAAAAAAAGTTATATTTTCTTTTATTCCTTTCGTAGTTTTTACCTTAATTTTAGTAGTAAGAGTATAAGTTCTCTGCCTTCTGAATCTGTCCAATAACAAAACTTGAGTTGCGTCCAGAAGTGAAAGTATGTACTAGCTTAGTTAAAAAATAAGTTATCTATATAAAACTTTAAAAAAAAGAAGAAATATTTTAGTAGTAGGAGTATAAGTTTTCTGCCTTTTAATATGTCCATTACCAAACTTATTAGTCACAAGTCAAAGTATGTACGTAAGTTAGAAAAAAGTTATGAATTTAAACCAGAAAAAAAGTTGAAATATTTTAGTAGTAAGAGTATAAGTTTTCTGCCTTTTTATCTGTCCAATAACAAAACTTAAGTTACGTCTACAAGTCAAAGTATGTAGCTAAGTTAGAAAAAAGTTATGAATTTAAACCAGAAAAAAAGTTGAAATATTTTAGTAGTAAGAGTATAAGTTTTCTGCCTTTTAATATGTCCATTACCAAAACTTAAGTTACGTCCAGAAGTCAAAGTATGTCGCTTAGTTAAAAAATAAGTTATCGATATAAAACTTTAAAAAAAAAGAAGAAATATTTTAGTAGTAAGAGTATAAGTTTTCTGCCTTTTTATCTGTCCATTAACAAAACTTGAGTTGCGTCCAGAAGTCAAAGTATGTAGCTTAGTTAAAAAATAAGTTATCTATATAAAACTTTAAAAAAAAGAAGAAATATTTTAGTAGTAGGAGTATAAGTTTTCTGCCTTTTAATATGTCCAATACCAAAACTTAAGTTACATCAACAAGTCAAAGTATGTAGCTAAGTTAGAAAAAAGTTATGAATTTAAACCAGAAAAAAGTTGAAATATTTTAGTAGTAGGAGTATAAGTTCTCTGTCCTCTGAATCTGTCCAATAACAAAACTTACGTAACGTCAAGCAGTTAATGTATGTAGCTTGGTTAGAAAATAAAGAAGTTATGGATTGAAACCTGAACAATTGAAACTGTTGAAATATTTTAGTAGTAAGAGTATAAGTTCTCTGCCTTCTGATCTGTCCAATACCAAAACTTAAGTAACGTCCAGAAGTCAAAGTATGTTGTTGAGTAGAGAAAATGAGTTATAGATTTATACATAATTTATTAAAAGAAATACAGAAATATAGGTATGAATAATAGATGGCAATGTTGACCTATGGGATTTATGA
>JACEEZ010005221.1:15000-25000 GCA_016584305.1 Chionoecetes opilio | reverse complement strand
ATTGACCAGGCATGCACAGTCAGGCAGCTTGCAAACCCATGAACACTTGCAAGCCAGTAGCTCCAACGCCACCTCTGGTGCTGGTTTGCCTTTGCCACATGTCACTGC
This sequence comes from Chionoecetes opilio, assembly GCA_016584305.1. Classification (NCBI taxonomy): domain Eukaryota; kingdom Metazoa; phylum Arthropoda; class Malacostraca; order Decapoda; family Majidae; genus Chionoecetes; species Chionoecetes opilio. Next base: position 24,892 of record JACEEZ010005221.1, on the reverse strand, counting down.
ATACACAATGTCCTGGCCAAACGATTGCAGGAGACGCTGAACTCTTGGGGTTACATTGTCAATGCTGTCAGGGTCGTCGGACCCTGTGGGGCAGGTTGCGCAAGAAAGCAAAAGAGTGATTCTGGAACGTTTTCGGGTTTTGACACTCTATCTTGGTGGCCAGGATTGGTTGATATTTTTGGCTTTGGTCTTGATGTCAGCCCTGAGTTGCTTGGCAGCCTTTGTTTGGAGTCCTGGGCATCACCTCGGGACAGGGTCTTCAAACTGTTTCCTTAGAGATTGGTTTTCCCTGACAAGTTCCTGCACAGTAAGCTGTCTGGATAGATGAGAAGTTTGCCTTTATGATCTTGGATGATGTGAAAAAATCCACCAAACCCCTTTTCTCAATCCTTTCCCGCAGGTGCTTCTTGGGGAGTCCTGCACTTGGGTCCACACCAAAGCTCTTCATGGATGCCACAAGTCTAGAGGTAACATCAGTCATCATCAGGACCTTTTTGGGGTCCCGAAAAGCTCCATTCTGATGTAATGAAAGAGCTCACTGTATGACTGACTAACAGCCGCCTCATATATATCTTCATCTTCTTTGTCATCGGCCTGAAAAGCACCCTTCTGCTGTGAAGTTTCACCCCGTGTGGTAGAACCCTAAAAGCAGGCCCTGTGGGTAGTGTGCTTCAGCGGCCACAATATCTCTGCTTAAAATGCCAAGTATTCTGCTGCCCGGGTTTTCTTTGTGGCGGCATTCCTGATCTTAGCATCAGCTCTCAGTTCTCTGCACTTCACCACACTTCTCGAGTCTTCTGTCGTTTGAGGGACTTGTTTGTTTTCTGGCAAAATATGCACTCTGCTTCCTATGTTGTTGAGGTGCTAGGGATTTTCACGACCAGCCCTTGCAGGGTTTTCTATCCTCAGGACAGCCCTTGGTAGTCTTCTCTTTTTTAGCAAGGATGCCATCTAGTGCTTTCTTCATCGTGAAGTATGCCGCGACATTTTCTGTGGTAATTGAGAGCGGGATCTCTCCTTCGGGGGTGTCTTCAGCCAACTCCAATATGGGCTCATGACGCCGTATTTGAGCTGGGCCTGGAGGAGAGTTTTCCAGGAGTCGACTGATTGTGGTGAAATTAGGTTTTCATTGTCATCGGCACAATGAATGATGCACTGTAGCCGCGGGCGCTTTGGAGTCGGATCAGTACAAGGGTGCTCAGTGTCCGCCATCATTCAGCTCGTCCATCTGCAACAGACAAGAACATGGATTAGAAAACTTTTTTCCAGTTCTTTCAACGTAAAATCCCGGTAATAATATAAGGCTTAAGACGTAGACGATATCAAGATATGGGTTTCTGTGAATTACAGTTTTTTGTTTTTTAGCCTCTTAGACGTCAATATATAACATTTGAAGAATAATAAGAGTACCATTTAAAAGATGAATCATCACCCTACAATCTCATATCTATGGCATTTTATCAAGAAATTACTTGTTTTAGAGTTATTGCACGAAATATGGCTGGGAAACTCAATTTTTTCAATTATGATGAAAACATGCCTTCAACTTCCGGCTTCATTTGCGCAAAAACTATGACATATATAGCAAAAATTCACGGAGACAAACCTGTGCAGAATTTAATTTACTAAATCCTTAGTCCATACCCTTTATGCCTACGATGCACTGTTTCATAAATAAAAACGGAAAATATAAAAAATTACCCTATGAAAGTGGGTTTTTCACAAAAATTTACCGTAAAGCTACCAACCTGGAGAGGCTGTCATGCATTATTTTACTTCTATTGATGCAACAAACAAAATGGCACAAGTATAGTTTTGTCATCTTGGGTGGTACCGATATCTGGTCCGGCCTATGGACTCTCTCTCTCTCTCTCTCTCTCTCTCTCCTTCTCTCTCTCTCTTGCCTCTCTCTCTCTCTCTCTCCTCTCTCTCTCTCCTTCTCTCTCTCTCTCTCTCCCCTCTCTCTCTCTCTCTCTCTCTCTCTCTCTCTCTCTCTCTCTCTCTCTCTTGTCCCATATTTTGTTATATTAAAATTATCTTATTTCATTTCTATTATATAATTATCTTTATTCTAATTTTTCTTTATCCTTTTTATCATCTGCCTCTTCATTTTCCCTTTCCTTTCTGTCCCTTTTCTCCATTTTTATCCCTCTCCTTCCCCTCTTCTTCCCCTTTCTTCCCCCTTCTTCCTTCCCTTTTTTATCTTTCTTCCTTTCACTCCTTTTTTTTCTTTTTTTCCCCTTTCTTTCCTTCTTTCCCCCCTTCTTTCCCCTCCTTCCTTTTCCCTTCCCCTTCCTTCCCTTCCTTTCCTTTTCCTCCTTTCCCCCCCCTTTCCCCTTCCCTTTCCCCTTTCCCCTTCCCCTTCCCTTCCCCTTCCCCTTTCCCTTCCCTTCCTTTCCCTTTTTCCCCCCCTTTCCCCTTTCCTTCTATTCCCTTCCCTTCCCTTCCCTTCTTTTTCCCTTCCCCCCTTCCCCTTTCCCTTTCCCCTTCCCTTTCCCTTTCCCCTTTCCCCTTTCCCCTTCCCCCCCTTTCCCTTTCCTTTTCCTTTCCTTCCCTTTTTCCCTTCCCCCTTCCCCTTCCCTTCCCCCCTTCCCCCCTTCCTTCCCCCCCCCCCCCTTTTTCCTTTTCCCCCCTTTTCCCCCTTTCCCTTTCCCTTCCCCCTTCCCTTCCCTTCCTTCCCTTCCCTTTCCCTTTTCCCCCCATTCCTTCCTTGCACCCCCTTCCCTTCCCTTTCCCTTCCCTTCCCTTCCCCTTTCCCCCTTCTCTCTCTCACCCTCGCAGCCAAAATAAAAAATTCCATAGGCTGAAAATACACCAGTTTTTAACCTAACCCTTTGGACCGGGATTGGGAGGGAGAGAGAGAGAAGAAAGAAGAGAGAGAGAGAGAGAGAGAGAGAAGAAGAGAGAGAGAGAAGAGGAGAGGAGAGAGAAGAGGAGAGAAGGAAAAAATTAAGAAACAAAAAAAATAAGAATATGTAGAACTTTAAAAATTTTCAATGAAGATATTTTTTAAAAATTTTTTTTTTTAAAATTTTAATTTTTTTTTAGTTTTATTGAAAAAAAATTTTTTTTATATAAGAAAAATTGATTTTTTAAATTTTTTTTGGGGAAAAAAAAAAGAAGAAAAAGAAAATAAAAAAAGAAAATATAGAAAAGAAGAAAAATAGAAAAAGAAGAAAATGAAAAAAAAGAAAAAAAAAAGAAAAAAAGAAAAAAAATATAGAAAAAAGAAAAAATATAGAAAAAGAAAAATATAGAAAAAAAGAAAATATAGAAGAAAGAAGAAAATATAGAAGAAAGAAGAAAATATAGAAGAAAATATAGAAGAAAGAAGAAAATAGAAGAAAAAAGGGAAAAAAAAGGAAAAAAAAAAATAAAAGAAAAAGAAAATTAAAAGAAAGAAGAAAAGAAGAAAGAAAAAAAAAATAAAAAGAAAGGAAAATATAGAAGAAAGAAAAAAAATTAAAAGAAAGAAGAAAATATCAAAAAAAAAAAGAAAAAATATAAAAGAAAAAGAAAATATAAAGAAGAAAAAAAATATGAAGAAAGAAGAAAAATAGAAAAAAGAAGAAAATAAAGAAGAAAGAAGAAAATATAAAAGAAAGAATAAAAATGAAGAAGAAGAAAATAAGAAGAAAAAGAAAAAAAAAAATTTTAAAAGAAAGAAGAAAATTGAAGAAAAAAGAAAAAAAAGAAAAAAAAGAAAAAAAAAAAAAAAAAAAAAAATAAAGAAAAGAAAAATATAGAAAAAAAATATAGAAAAAAAAATAGAAGAAGAAGAAAATAAAAAAGGAAAAAAAAAAATATAGAAGAAAGAAGAAAAAAAAATAAAGAAAGAAAAAATATAGAAAAAAATTTTTAGAAGAAAGAAGAAAATATAGAAGAAAGAAAAAATATAGAAGAAAAAATAGAAGAAAGAAGAAAATATAGAAGAAAAAAAAATATAGAAAAGAAAAAAAATTGGGAAGAAAAAAATATAGAAAAAGAAGAAAATTAGAAGAAAAAAATATAGAAGGAAAAGAAAAAAAAATATGAAAAAGAAAAATAAAAAGAAGAAAATATAGAAGAAAGAAAATATAGAAGAAAGAAGAAAATATAGAAGAAAGAAAATATAGAAGAAAGAAGAAAATATAGAAGAAAGAAAATATAGAAGAAAGAAGAAAATATAGAAGAAAGAAAATATGGAAGAAAGAAGAAAATATAGAAGAAAGAAAATATAAAAAAGAAAAAAATAAAAAAAAAAAAATAGAGAAAGAAAAATAAGAAGAAAGAAGAAAATAAGAAAAAAAAATAAGAAGAAAGAAGAAATATAAAGAAGAAAATATGAAAAAGGGAAAAAATATAAAAAAAAAATATAGAAAAGAAGAAAATATAGAAGAAAGAAAATATGAAAAAAGAAGAAAATATAGAAGAAAGAAAAAATAGAAGAAAGAAGAAAATATAGAAGAAAAAGAAATAAGAAAAAGAAAATATAGAAGAAAGAAGAAATTGAAAAAGAAAAATAAAGAAAAAAAAAATTATAAAAGAAAAAAAATAAAAAGAAAGAAGAAATATAGAAGAAAAAATATGAAGAAAGGGAGAAAAAAAAAAAGAAAAAAGAAGAAAAAAAAGAAAAAGAAAAAATTAATAGAAAAAAAAATATAGAAGAAAGAAGAAAATATAGAAGAAAGAAAATATAGAAGAAAGAAGAAAATATAGAAGAAAGAAAAATAGAAGAAAGAAGAAAATATAGAAGAAAGAAGAAAATAAAAAAGAAAGAAGAAAACATAGAAGAAAGAAGAAAATATAGAAGAAAGAAAATAAAGAAAGAAGAAAATATAGAAGAAAGAAGAAAATATAGAAGAAAGAAGAAAATTAAAAGAAAAAAAAATAAATAAAAAGAAAATTAAAAAAAAGAAGAAATATGAAGAAAAAAAAATGTAAGAAAAAAAAATTTTGAAAAAAGAAAAAAAAAAGAAAAGAAAATAAGAAGAATAAAAAAAATTGAAAAGAAAAAATAGAAAAGAAAAAAAATATAGGAAAAAAAATAAAAAAAAGAAAATTAGAAAAAGAAAAAAAATAGAAGAAAGAAGAAAAATAGGAAAGAAAAAATATAGAAAAAGAAAAAAATATGAAAAAATATGAAAAAGAAGAAAATAATAGAAGAAAATATAGAAGAAAGAAGAAAATATAGAAGAAAGAAGAAAATATAGAAGGTTGAAAGAAACGAACTTTTTTCATATACTTCAATTTTTATGTAGGTTTTATCTCTTAATTCTTTCCGTCTTTTATTATGTCATTTCTTTCTTGTTTTCTTTCCTTCTATCTTTCTTTAATCTTTCTTTACTAACTTTAACGCTTGATTAGTGTGAAATGGAAGAGGCAGGAATCTTAACTTTCTCTCTCTCTTCCTCTCTCTCCTCTCTCTCTCTCTCCCCTCTTCTCTCCTTCTCTCTCTCTTCTCTCTCTCTCCTTCTCTCCCCCTTCTCTCCTCTCTCCTCTCCTCAAAAATCCCCGGGCCATGAGATATTGACATAACAATAATAAAACTATGTAGGATGAATATCTCCTTTTCTTGTTCATATCATAAATATCTTTTTACGTGGGAGGTTTTCCCAAGTCATTTAAAAAAGCAAGGTTATTCCAATTTATAAAAAGGTGACATTTCTATTCCCCAAAATTTAGCCCCATATCAATATTCCACTTTAGAAAAATTTTTCAAAAAAATTAGTCAACTAGTTTATTTAATTAGCTCTCGAAATACAATCTATCAAAACCCCAGTTTGGATTTCGCCCAAAATTTTTCCTGTGAATGAATACAAAAACCTTGTCAACACATCTACGACCCTGGATTCAAAAAAATTTTCTTTTAAAATGTCTTTTGATTTCTCTAACCCTTTGCCTATCCACATGTATTTATTAAAAAACAAATATGTATGGAATGGGGGGTCCAGCACATCAGGTTTAAGATTATTTAGGAAATCGAAAAAAATATTTACATTTAATAATAATCATCATCTACGAGAAGCAATGTTATGGGTGCACAGGGATCTTTTTTAGGACCTATACTATTTCTGATATTTTATAAATGACATAAAGTTCCAGGGGAAATTTAAATTCTTGCATTTGCAGATGACACCTGTATTTTTCTTAACGACAAAAAACCTTTGTTAATCTATCAGTCACAAAAAACCTAAATTAAATCTCATACAAAAGGATACAAAGAAATAAGTTAACTTTAAATATGACAAACTCACTTTAGGGTATCCCACCCTTTGCTAAAAAAACCTCTGTGCAAAAAAAATTAAAATGTTTTATTAACCCAGGTAAATGAAGCACTTTTTTAGGCATTTTATTGATAAAATTTTTGGGAAATCTCAAATCGAGAAAAAAAACAAAAATACTAAATTATAGAATTTTTAAAATCGGGGGCAACTTGATGTAACTTTTTTTAAAGAAAATTACTCTGCAATTTTTTTACCCAAATTTACTGTATTCCCTGCCATCTGGGGGGGGGTTTACTCCCCATACTTGACACCTTTTTTTGCAGCAAAAGAAACTACTACGCACAATTTTAAAATTTTTCCTTTTTTCAGCACACCAGGCCCCCCTTTTCAAGCAAAAACCCTGAAATTCACGACAAAATTTTTTGCTCAGGTGTTCTAGTCTAAAACCCATCAATACATTCCCATAAACTTGGGCTTCACCCCCTACCCCCAGACGGTAACAAGGGGGGGGGGAATGCCCTCGAGTTCCCTGTATGGGACCCCCACGCCCAGGTGTGTTTTTCAGAGGCGCCAGCTAGGGGAACGTCTACTTAAATGCGTAATGCCCTCCATCCAAGTATGGTTTTCAAACTCGGGGTTTAAAAAATTTATTAGTAATATGAAAAAGAAAATTGTTACATGTCCTCATTATACTATAAAATTTTCATGCCAGTTCCCTAAAATGTGTTAGTGTTTCCATTTTTGCTAGTTTTATACTTATATTTATATAAATTTTAATATATATTTTTATATATAATATTTTATATATAATTTTAAAATTATATATTAATATATAATAAAAATATATATAATATATATAATAAAATAATATATATATATTTTTATATATATATTTTTTTTTTGTGTAAGGGGTTTTGCTTTTCAAGTGTTATTATGTTTGGATATTTTTCGTATGTATTTATGTATTTTGGGGCCAAGTGGTGCAACTGTGTGTGCAAGGGTTTTTTTTGCATATTGGAAGTTTTCTATTTTATTTTTTTTCTTTATTTTTTTTTTTTCATTTTTTTAAAACGGGTTCAGTACCTGATAGCTCATGTTTTTTTTTTTTTTGTTTTTTTAGGCGGCCTGTTTTTTCTACCCTTAGTTCCTTTCCCTAATTTGCATTTGGGGTTTATAGGAGCTCACGTCGATAACCCCGGCCCCGTAAAAATTTTAATGTATTTTTTTCTTTGGCATATATTTAAGGCCAAAAAAACAATCATCAAACTCTCCCCTCTCCTCTCTCTTTTCTCTCTCTCTCTCTTCCCTCTCCTCCCTCTCTCTTCTCTCTCTCTCTCTTCTCGCCCTCTCCCTTTTCCCTCTCCCCCCTCCCTCTCTCTCTTCCCTCTCTCTCTCTCTCTCTCTCTCTCCCCTCCCCTCTCTCCTCTTCCTCCTCCGTCGTATCAAAGAAGGAAAAAGGAAAGAAAAAAATTAATTTTAAGAAGGGTTTTGGGGCCAAAACCTTTTTCTTTCGCCCATCAAATTCCCCCCCCCAAAACACAAAAAAAAAACAACAAAAAACAATTAAACCAAGCAACACAACCAAGCACACACACACAACCACAACACACACACACAACACACAAAACCACACAACACACACACCTCACAACCACGACACACACACACACACTAACACTACAACACACAAACAACCACCACCACCCACAAACCCCACACACCACCCCACCACCACCAACCCCCCAAACCCCCCACACCCCACACCCCCCCAAACCACCACCACCCCCACCCCCACCACCACACACTACAACCACACAAACACAAATACACACACAACACACACCACACACCACAAACCACCACCACCACCACCCCACCACACCACCCCACCACCACCACCACCACCCCCAAAAACCACAAAAAACCAAATCACAAAAAAAAAAACCCACCAAAAAAATAACCAAACCCCCAAACCCAAAAACCCCCCCAAACCCCCCCCAACCCCCCCCAAACCCCCCAACCCCCAAAAACCCCCAAAAAAATAATATTCCTAATATCCCCCCGAAAGAGAAAATTTAAAAAAAAAAAAAAGGGAAGGTTGAGGATTGGTTGGAAGAAAAAAAGTAATGTTTGGGAAGGGGGGGGGGGGGAGGGGAAGGGGGGGGGGTTTTTAAGGGGGGAGGGAAGAGGAGAGGGGGGGGGGGGAAAGGGGAGGGAGGAGGGGAAAGGGGTGGTGGGGGAAAAGGGGGGGGGAGGGAGGGGGGAGGGGAGGGGGGGGAAAGGGGGAGGGGGAAGAGGAAGGGGGGGGGGGGGGGGAAGGAGGGGGGGAAGGGGGGAAGGGGGGGAGGGAGGGGGAAAGGGGGGGGGGGGAAAGGGGGGGGCAAAGGGGGGAGGAAGGAAAGGGGGGGGGGAAAGGGGAAAGGGGGGGGAGGGGGAAAGGGGGAGGGAACCTTTAAAGGGAAAGGGGGGGGGGAAAGGGGGGGGGGACAGGGGTTTTTTCCAAAAATTTTAAAGGGAAAATTAGTTTTGGAAAAAAGGGTTCTGGGGGAATTTTTTTTTTAGTTCGAATGGAAAAAAAAGAAAAAACTAGACTTTTTTTATGTAAAATATACAGAAAAAAATATCTACATTAAGAAAATAATTGGTTGAGAATGTGAGTGTTCTACCCCTGTCTCCCCGGGCTTACGTCGTGTTCACGATGGGTTTGCGATGTCTTTTTTGGCTGTTCGCAACTTGGACGCAACGAGGATTAAGTAGGAAGAGATCGGTGTACAATCCATTCTACGATTTTTTTACGCAAGCAGGATTTGCTGCATGCAGCATTTCCTCCTTGCGACAAAAACATCGGATCGACCACGTAGATAGGACGCAGATTAATCTGAGATACGCCGCCTGGCAGATACACCGTCCTACCACTCGCAGAATAGTCTGCGTTAAATTGCCATTCGCAGACTAGTCTGCGGAAAGTCTCAGAACAGTCTGCGTTTGATCGGCGAATAAACAAAATAATTTGAATTTTGTCCAGGTTCTTCCAGGTGTTCGATGCTTCTCCTAGAAATTTTATGAACAACTGATAGGAAAAATTCTGAGGAAGACCCTTATATACAAAATTGTGGTAAAAATCGGCGTCTGTTTGCAGAGAGAACGCAAATGATTCTAAGCTTATAGCAGACTATTCGCAGACTATTCGCAGACTGTTAGCAGATAAGACGCAGACTGTTAGCAGACTGTTAGCAGATAAGACGCAGACTAGACAAAATAATTTCCCCCAATTTTTATATTTTTTACCCCGATCGGTTGCAGACTGTTCGCAGAGTGATTGCTTCCTAACGCAGAATAGTCTGCGATAGGGTAAGGTTTTGTCGAAATCTCAACTTGAACGCAGCGTATTTTTAACGGAAACCCATCGTGAACACGACTTAAGCCCGGTGAGATTGGGCTATTAGTTAATAAGAATAAGGAATGAAACTCTAAAACTGTATTTTCAAAAGTTGATGAAAAAAACGTACGTATAATAAAAGTATCTATAAGTTAAAAATAGCAACAACAAAAACTAATTAAATACATTGAAGTATAAGGAAAAAAAGGTAGATTTTGTAATTAATAACATACGAAAAAAGTTGATAAAAATAATAAAAACAAATAAGAGCTAGAGTAATCAAATCAGAATAAATATAAAAAAGTAA
>JACEEZ010005221.1:2500-10000 GCA_016584305.1 Chionoecetes opilio | reverse complement strand
TTTTACCTCATCCCTTAAAAACCCTAAAAATTTTACCTCATAATTATATCTAAAAATTTTACCTAAATAACCTATATTTTAGAAAATTTACCTATAATTTTTTATCAAAAAATTTTACCTCACTAGAAATTTTTACTTCAAACATATATCTAAAAATTTTAACCTCATAATTTATACTAAAAAATTTTACCTCATAACTTGTATTAGAAATTTACCTCAAAAACATGTATCTAAAATTTTCCCTCAAAAACTTTTTATCTAAAAATTTAAACCTCATAACATATCTAAAAATTTTAACCCAAAACCCTTATTTTTCTAAAAAATTTACCCCCAAATTTGATCAAAAAATTTACCCAAAAACTTATACTAAAAATTTACCCCCTAATTATTTCTAGAAATTCCCTATAACTTATATCTAAAAATTTTCCCTTCATAACTTATTCTAAAAATTTTACCAAAAAAAAAACACAGCCTCATAGGGGAAAAACAAATTTCAGATTTCCCCCTTTTTTTTTTTTAAAAGGAAAAAGGATATGATGTGAATTTTTGATGAGAGAGAGGAGAGGGGAGGAGAGAGAGGAGAGAAAGAGAGGGGAGAGAGGAGAGAGAGAGAAAAGAGAAGAGAGAGAGAAGAGAGAAAATTAACAAACCCCTTTCCTCAGAGAGAGAGAAGAGAGGAGGGGAGAGACGGGGGAGAGGGGAGAGGGGAGAGAGAGAGAGAGAGAGAGAGAGAGAGAGGAGAGAAAAGAAAAGAGGGGGGAAGAGAGAGAGAAGAGAGAGAGAGAGAGAGAGAGAGTTTAAAAAAAATCCTTTTCAGAGTTTTTTGGAGGGGAGAGAAAGAGAGAGAGAGAAGAGAGAAGAGAAGAGAGAGAGAGAGAGAAAAGAGAGGGGAGAGAGGAGAAAAGGGGAGAGAGAGGAGGAGAGGAGAGGGGAGAGAGAGAAGAAAAGAGAGAAGAGAAAAGAGAGAGAGAGATCACTTAAAGCTCAGAGGGGAAAGAAGGGAAGTGTGTAAACAAGGCGATAAAAGATAACGATTCGATGGTGTGTGATAAGCTAATGAGGATCTGTGCTTAACGAAGGCCAAGATAACTAGCAAAGATAACAAGATAACAAGCAAAGATAACAAGATAACAAGCAAAAATAACAAAATAACAAGCAAAGGTAACGAGATAACAAGCAAAAATAAGATAACAAGCAAAAAAAAAAAGGAAAAAGAAAAAAATAAGAAACAAGCAAAATAAAAAAATAACAACCCGGGAAAAGATAACAAAAAAAAATATAACAGGAAAACCAACCCCCCCAATGATAGAAAAGATAACAAGCAAAGATAAGATACAAGCAATGATAACAGGATAACAAGCAAAGATAACAAGATAACAAGCAAAGGTAAGAAGATAGCAAACAAATATAACTAAATAACAAGCAATGATAACAAGATAACAAGCAAAGATAACAAGATAACAAGCAAATATAACAGGATAACAAGCAAAGATAACCAGATAACAAGTGTTGGCATACAGTGTGTGTTAATAACCTTTAATTAGACTAACAAACAAAAAGCTTAAAAAAAAAGGGTGAATTAATAAAGAAAAAGTGGGAAAGGGAGAGGGGGAGAAGAAGAGAGAGAGAAAAGAGAGAGAAGAGGGGGCAGAGAGAGAAAAGAGAGGGGAGAGGGGAGAGGAGAGGGGAAAGAAACAAACTTTTGGGGAGTATATTTAAAAAGGGTGGGGTCTTTTTACTGATATTTAATAGATTTCTTTATGATTGTTGGAGATTATTGAAGTTTTTTTGAAGTGAAGTGTGGCTGTAGAAGAAGTTAGGGGAAGAAATAGAGGCAGATAAAGAAGAAAATAAGATAAAATAGGAAAAAAAATGTAAAAAGAAAAGAGAAGATAGAAGAAAATGAAAAAAAAAACGAAAAAAATGAAAGAAACGAAAAAAAAAAAGATGACAGAAGAAGGAAAAAATGAATGAAGGAAGAAAAAATTGCGATAAACGAAAGAAAAGAAGAAAAAGAGAAAGAAGAAGAGGAAAGAAGAAGAAGAACAGAAAGAAAGAAACGAAAAGAAAGATTAACCGAAGAAAGGAAAAAAAAGAAAGGGAAAGGAAAAAAAAAAATTTCGATCCGAAAGAAAAGGGAAAAAAAGGAAAAAAAAAAGAAGAAAAAAAGAAAGAAAGATGACACAAAAAAGAAGGAAAAAAAAAAAATGAAGGAAAAAAAAATTTTCGGGTCAACGAAAAAAAAGAAGGAAAAAAAAGGAAAAAGGAAAAGGGAAAAAAAGAAGAAGAAGAAGAGAAAGAGAAGTACGTAAGAGGAAGAGAAGAGAAGAAGAATTAGGAAGATGTTAGTGCACACGTGAAGAAAGGAGGAAGAGAAAGAGATGATAAAGGAGGGAAAAATGTCTTGGCTTAATTAAAAAAGGAAAGGGAAACAAAGAGAGAGAGAGAAAAGAAGAGAGGGGAGGGAGAGGAAAAGAGAGAGAGAGAGGGGGAGAAGGGGAGAGAGGGGAGAGAGAGAGAGAAAGAGAAAAGAGAGGAGAGAGAGAGAAATAACAAGGAGTATGGAGCGATTAATTTTTTCCCGGAAAAATTTGCCCAAGAGTTTTAAAAGGACAAAGATAAATGAGGAGAGAGAGGGGGAGAGGGGAGAGAGAGAGAGAGAGAGAGAGAGAGGGAGAGGAGGGGAGAGAGAGAGAGAGAGGAGAGGGGAAAAGAGGGGAGAAGAAGGGGGAGAAGGAAAGGGGAGAGGAGAGGGGAGAGAGAGGGGCGCCCAAAACAACAAAAACACACCCAAAACACACGGGTTTTCAAAATGGGTTTCCATGGGGTTAAATCCGGGGGTAAGGGGGAAACACGCTCGGTTTTACAAACCCAAAGTCCCCGGGGTTGACCCCGGGGGGGGCGGAAACAGAAGGGTTTTTTCCTTTTAAAACCCCCAGCCCCTGTCACCCCGCAGTGAAGGGTACCCGGTGGTTTGCCGGGATATTGGGCCTGCTTCCGGGGGTGCTGGCCCTTCCCCCCAAAAACCCCAAACACTAAGGGTGAATGATTTTAAAAAAGTTGTATGGAGAAAGGGGGCCCCACGAGCATTGCTCAGGGGCCCGGGAAAATACAAAATAGATAATAAAAACTAGGGTGAATACAAAACACAAAGTAAATGTTCCCCCGGGGGGAATTTTTTTTTCTTTTTTTTTGTTTCTATTTTGTTTTCATTCTTGTAGGTTTTTTAAAGGGAAAGTGGTGGGGTGTGTGGGTGTGTGTGTGTGTGTGTGGTGTGTGTGTTGTGTATGTGTGTGGTGTGTGTGTGTGTGGTGGTGGGTTTTTGGGGGTGTGTGGGGTGTCGTGAAAAGGATACATTTTGGGGAAAACAATTGGGAAAGGGGTTTTGGTTTTTCCTTCTTTTTTTTCTTTTTTCTCTGCCCTTTCAGTTCTCTTTTGTTTGTTTTTCTCTCTTTCTCCTCTTTCTCTTTCTCTCTCTCTCCTCTCTCTCTTCCCCTTCCTCTCTCCCTTTTCTCTCTTTTCCCTCTTTTCTCCTCCCCTCTCTCCCCTCTTTTCTCCTCCTCTCTCTCTCTTTATTTGCACTTTACGTTTTAAAAACAAATCTACTAAAAAATTTCCCCCCGCTCTGACCAAAATTCCCACGGGCATGTAAAGTTTCCCCCCGCAACAATTCCCAGTTTTATATATTTTACTTTTAAATGAATACTTTCAAAGGAATTTCCCTCACTTTATGTCTCTTCAAAAAACGGGTTTTCTTTGGGCCCGTAAAAAAAAACCCCAAAAACACCAAAACACACACACACCCACAACAAAACACAACCACAAACACAAACACATAATTATAAACCGGGAGTAAAAAAATGATATCCAGTTAAAATATTAAATTGTTTAGGCTTTTCAAAAAAACGTTTCAAAAGGGTTTGTGGGCTAGAGTAACCCCCACCACCACCACCACCCAAATACCACCACCACCCCCCCACCATCACCAACACTACCACCCCATCACCAACCCCTCCACCATTTAACCCCTCTACCACCACCACTACTACTCTACCACCACCCCTAAAATTCTACCACCCAAAAACGTTACTACCATCACCAAACCCCTTTCCCCCACCAACACACTTAACACCACCACACACCTTTCTACCACCATCACCCCCCAAACCCCCACTACTTTAATACCAAACACCACTTACCACATCACTACACTCCCCTAAAACTACTCCCCCCACCACCACTTTCCTTATCCTCACCACCCCCGCCCCCATCACCACCACGCCCCATCCCCACCACCCACCACCACAACCCAAACCCCCAACCCCCCACTACCTTTCTACCAACACCACCCCGCCACCATACCACCAGCCCCCACCACCATACTCCAACCCCCCCCACCACTACCTTTTCTACTATTTCTAGAAAAAAAGAGAAAGAAATGCAGTTGTAGTTTTAAAAAAATATTTTTCAAAAATAAGAGCCAGCAATGAAGCCTTTTTCTAAGCCCCTCTCTCTCTCTCCTTTTCTCTTTTCCCCTCTCCTCTCTCTCTCCTCTCTTCTCTCTCTCTCTCTCCCCTCTTTTTCTCTCTCTCTCTCCTCTCTCTCTCTCCTTTCTCCTCTTCTCTCTCTCTCTCTCTCTCTCTCTTTTCTCTCCTCTCTCTCTTTTCTCTCTCTCTCGCTGCTCTCTTCTCTCTCTCTCTCTCCTCTCTCTCTCCCCCTCTCTCTCTCCCCTTTTCTCCTTCTCTCTTTCTTATCCCTCTCTCCTCTCTCTCTCTTCCTCTCTTCTCCCCTCTCCTCTCCTCTCTTTCTTTTCTCCTTCTTTCCCCTCTCTCTGTATTAATCCTTTTAATCTTGACTTCTTTTTTTTTTTTTTTTTTTTCGTATGCAATTTTTTTTTTCCCAAAAAGGGACCTCCCCTTTTTTTTCCCTTTTTTTTTTTTTCAATAATTTCCTTTTTTACTTCACACACACACACACCCACACCCCCCCCACACACCCACCCACCCACCCACCCACCCCCCCACCCACCCACCCACCCACCCACCCACCCACCCACCCACCCACCCACCCCCCCCACCCACCCCCCCACCCACCCCAAACCACCCACCCACCCACCCAACCCCAACCCCCCCCACCCAAACCCCAAAACACACACCCCACAAACACCACACACCCCACACACCCCACACACCACACACACACACACCACACACAAAACACCACACACACAACCCCCCCCACATCAAAAGGGTAATAACCCAAAATTTAAAAAAACCCCCGAGGGGAACCCAAAAAAACGGGTCGCGCAAAAAAGAGAAAGAAAAAGAAAAAAAACCCTTTTCGAGGAAACCGGGGGTTTCTCCCCCGGGGAAATTGACCCTTTCCCTAAGTACAAAACGCGAAAACACAAGGGCGCCAAAAAAAAAACACCGTCAAAGTAGCAAGGCGTTTGTATAAGGTGCTATGGTAGGGTTTAATGTGTCTCCAAAGGTTTTCAGTAGTAGTAGCCCTAAAGTGTGTGTATGGGGGTGGGTACACAGAGCCATTTGGATACCGGGCCTTCCCTGCAGCGGTGTATGCGGGTTTAAATTTTTGGGGGCAGTAAAGGAAAAATTTTGTTTTTTGAGCATGGGGTTGAAAACCTGAAGCCTCTTCTCTCTCTTCTCTCTCTCCTCTCTCTCCTCTCTCTCTCTCTCTCTCTTTCTCTCTCTCTTTCCCCCCTATTCTTTTCTCTCCCTCTCTCTCTCTTCTCTCTCTCTCTCTCTCTTCTCTCTCTCTCTCCCTCTTCCCTTCTCTTTCTCTCTCCCTCCCCTTTTTCCTTCTCATTTTCTTCTCCCCTCCCCCTCCCCTATTTTCTTTCCCCCTCCTTACCTCTTCTTTTCCTTTTTTCTCCCTCCCTCCCCCTCCCTCCCCCTCCCCCTTTCCCCCCTCCTTCCCCCTTTTCAGGGCCTTTTAAATTCCCCTAAAAACCTTTTCCCCCCACCCCTATCTGTACAAAAATTTCCAACTTTTCCCTTTTTTCCCGACCCTTTCTGTATTGGGGGCATGTTGTTTAAGAAGGAACGTTAGTGGGGACCGGGGGGGGATTTTGTCCGTCGTCTGTCTTGGTTTTTTGTTTTTTCTATCTGGCTGTCTTGGTAGGGGTTTCTGTCTACCGGGCTGTCCTTTTGGGGGGTTTTTTTCGCTGCTGTCGGGCTTGGGGTGTTTTCTGTCTTTCTGTCTTGGTATGTGTTTTTCTGTTACTGGGCTGCTTGGGGGTGTTTCGGGCTAGCTGCTGTTTGGTGGTGTTTCTGGGCTAGTGTTTTGGGAGTTTTGTTTCTGTCTACTGTCTGTCTTGGGAGGTGTTTTTTGTCTATCTGTCCCGTTTTTGGGGTGTTTTTTTCTGTCCATCTGGTCTGTTGGTGGTGTTTCTGCTATTGGGCTGTCTTTTGTTTGTTTTCTCTGTCTGTTGTTTTGGTAGTGTGTTTCTGTCTATCTTTTCTGTCTTGGTAGTGTGTTTTGTCTATCTGTCTGTCTTTTTGGGTGTTTCTGTCTAGCTGTCTGTTTTGGTTTGGTGTTTTTGGGCTAAATTTTGTTTGGGTGTGTTTTTTCGTCTATCTGTTGGGGTTTGGGGGGGGTTTCTGCCCATTGTCTGTTTTGGGGTTTGTTTCTTTTCTATTTTGTTGCTGGGGTGTGTTTCTGTCTATCTGTCTGTCTTGGTATGTATTTTGTTATCGTTTTTTTTGGGGTGTTTTTCTGCCCGCGTCTGTCTTGGTGTTGGGGGTTTTGTTTTATCTGTCTGTCTTGGTGTGTGTTTTTGTCTATCTGTCTGTCCTTTGGGGTGTGTTTCTGTCTATTGCCCGTTTGGTGTTTTGGGGTTTTTGTTTTTATCTGTCTGTCTTGGTGTGTGTTTCTGTCTATCTGTCTGTCTTGGTGTGTGTTTCTGTCTATCTGTCTGTCTTGGTGTGTGTGTTTCTGTCTATCTGTCTGTCTTGGTGTGTGTTTCTGTCTATCTGTCTGTCTTGGTGTGTGTTTCTGTCTATCTGTCTGTCTTGGTGTGTGTTTCTGTCTCTCTGTCTGTCTTGGTAGTGTGTTTCTGTCTCTCTGTCTGTCATGGTAATGTGTTTCTGGCTATCTGTCTGTCTTGGTAGTGTGTTTCTGTCTGTCTGTCTGTCTTGGTGGTGTGTTCCTGTCTCTGTCTGTCTTCACGTGTCTGTCTATCCCTGTCTATTTCATTTCTCACCATTAAAATTCGGACCTTTTTTCAGATATAGATACGAAGGTTGTTGTTTACAGAAGGTAACGTTAGTGGTACCGGGGGGGCATTTCTGTCCGTCTGTATATCTATCTGTCTGTCTATCCCTGTCTATATCTCTATTCTTATACAACACAGTAATTATTCTTAACAACACTAGTAATATTCTGACCTTCTTTAAATATAGATACGAAGGATAAGAATATATGGCTTCTTGATCTTAGACTTAAGGGGAGAAACGATCAAATCATCTCTAACCAGATATA
>JACEEZ010005220.1:378040-382501 GCA_016584305.1 Chionoecetes opilio | reverse complement strand
TAATAGGTCTATTTTCATATACGAGATCGAAAATCCAAGCTAAGAACAAACTGGGTTGAGTAAATTACAAGTAAATATCCCTACCACTCCCAGTCTGGACAAAGGGATGTTACCCATAGGCACCCCTAGCAAGCCGTGACCTGAAGGGAAATTTAAGCATATGGCGCGGCCGACTTTAGTGGAAATTTAGCCAGGTGGGCTCCAACCTTGGGACCGCAGTAAGTCACCCCTAGAAAGGCGTGACTTGAAGGGTATAAGCATATGGCGCGCCTACCTTAGGGGTATTAGCAGGTGTGCTCCCCAATCTGGGACCTCTACATACCCTCTTGTATACGGGGTCCCCTACAGTCAACGTCTTTTGCTTGTTATGCATTTTATGTTAATAATGTGCGTTATGTTATTTGGGTGCATTTCCTTCAGAATGCTTTTCTAAGAATAGGTAGTCAGTTGGGTAATATAGACGCTGTGTGTTGTTGTGTTGCTATAGTTTATTTTAGCTTAAAAAAAACGTTTTTTTTTTTTTTTTTTTTTAATTGATGGCCCACCAAACCTATATTTTACCATTAGTTATGTGTTTCGTTATACGAGATTTGCTTTACGAGTATACCAGGTGGAACCTAACTGCTCGTATCCTCGGGACCTCCCTGTATTGTTATCTCTTTTCTTACTTAAAATTATTAGGTATGTCAATGTATAATTATCAATAGTCCACTTTAGTCCACGAGAGACAACGAAATTATCATGGCATGAGGTCCATAAAAGAGCTTCGGCTTAATGGACCGTGGCTTATAAGACTGTATAATTGATTATGAAAAATATTGTATTACACCCCCCAAGCCAAATAAACTATCAAGTAAGTATCAAGTGTCTCCCCTCTCTCTCTCCTTTTCCCCTCTTTCTCTCTCTCTCTCTCTCCTCTCTCTCTCTCTCTCTTCTCTCTACTCTTCTCTCTCTTTTCTCTCTCTCTCTCTCTCTCTCTAAGTAGAAACTCGAGGTAAAAAGGGAAGGGACATTCTTATAGGCAATGACAAAACTCGCTGATCCTAAGCAAGTTTCCGGCTGACTAAAGCTTTCAGAGTTCCAGGAATTCTTGATAACTTGACCAGGTAAGTCTCTCTCTCTCCTCTCTCTCTCTCCTCTCTCTCTCTCTCTCTCTCTCTCTCTCTCTCTCTCTCTCTCCAAAACTGTCACACTGTCGTAAAATGCAATAGAAAGAAACAAAAAGCTCACGATAATTCCCTAGACGATTCGTGTCCTCTGGTAAATCGTTGAATCAGGTCGTGACAGCCTGATCCTTGGGGGGAGGCTGGGGGTGGCTGGGGAGGTGGGGGGGGGAAAGCTGGGGGGTGAGGCTGGGGGAGGCTAGGGGGGGAGGGCTGGAGAGAGGCTGGGGGGGGGAGCTTGGGGAGAGAGGCTGGGGGGTAGAGAGAAGGCTAGAGGGGGAGACTGGGGGGCGTTGGGGGGGGGAGGGGAGGGAGGAGAGAGAGAGAGAGAGAGAGGTAGAGAGAGAGAGTAGAGAGAGGAGAGACGTGGGGGGAGAGAGAGAGGAGGAGGAAGGAGAAGGAGAGAGAGAGAGAGGAGAGAGAGAGAGAGAGAGAGAGAGAGAGAGAGAGAGAGAGAGAGAGAGAAGAGAGAGAGAGAGAGAGAGAGATGAGAGAGAGAGAGAGAGAGAGAGAGAGAGAGAGAGAGAGAGAGAGAGAGTATGCCACGCAGAGGTTGAGTTAAAAGAAAGAAGAAAAGCTTTAGCAGCGAAGCAAAAGGAAGAAAACTCGATAATTGAATGGAAAATCTATACGCGGTTCTAAAAGGAGAAACAACATTGCTGTTATGCGAACTTTTATTTTATTTTTTATTTTTTTGTTTAGTGAAGGGTTGGAAAATGTATAGATGGGAAAATATGACCTGAATAACAACCTCTATAAATAAATGAACAGATAAATAGGTCAACACCAGTAAATCAGGAACATAAAGCTTGATAAAAGGCTTGAAAATATTGAAAACAGTAAATTAGGAACATAAAGCTTGATAAAAGGCTTGAAAAAGATTGAAAACAGTAAATTAAGGAGCATAAAGCTTGATAAAAGGCTTGAAAAATATTGAAAACAGTAAATTAGGAGCATAAAGCTTAACCCCTTCACCCCCAGATCCTTCCTTTGCTATATGAAATCGTCTGTTATTAGCCATAAAATTACGAAAAATTAACTAAATAAACCAAATTAGGTAATGGACAAGGATATTAAACAGGTCATTACTATATAATATTGCTTATGTTCATTAAAAATCGTCTAATGGTACCCAAATTACAGTGGATATTACGTTCTGGGTCTCAAGGGGTTAATAAAAGGACTAAAAAATATTATCAAAACCATCAAAAAATTTAATATATGACACCTGGGGAATAAGTCGATATGGAAAAATACTTAGAAATAGATTATGAAGACCTGATCCCCTTAAGACCTAAGACCTAAGACCCTCCCAAGAAGCTGAGATGAAAGAGAAAGTAAAGATCGTAACTCTGTCTTCTATCTCCTCCTCCTCCTCCTCTTCTCCTCCTCCTCCTCCTCCTCCTCCTCCTCCTCCTCCTCTCCCACTTTAATCTCTCGGAGCAACACCTGTGACGCAATGCAGAGAGAGAGAGAGAGCAAGAAAAAGAGAGCTAAAAGAGAGGGAGCAAAAAATAGATAGCTAAAAGAGCAAAGAGAGAGAGAGAGAGAGAGAGAGAGAGAGAGAGAGAGAGAGAGAGAGAGAGAGAGAGAGAGAGAGGGGGGGGGGGAGGCGGAAGATGGGAGGAAGTGGCCGTTTGTCTCTCGTCAGTTCTTAACGATGACAGATACTTCCTTCCAAAGAGGGGGAGGGGCCTTATGCAACACACACAAACACACACACACACACACACACACACACACACACACACACACACACACACACACACACACACACACACACACACACACGCATACACACACCAAATAAAAACATTAAAAACCTTCACAAAACACATCATTTTTTTTTCTTATCGCAACTTTTTTTACTTCGCGTTAAAAAAATAATAAAAAACTATCTTGAACAATTGAATAACAAATAATAAAATAATCTAATAATAATAATAATAATAAAAATAATCTAATAGTAATAATAATTTAATAGAGTCCATAATCGCCTGAACAAGTAAAGTTTATGATATGAGAGTGTTTAATACGTAGATAATAAATTAATAGTGCATGATAAATCGCTCCTTCCCTTCACGTAACTTTCTCCACCATGATGCAAAGCGATTGGTGGTGAAGAAGCAAAATTCTGATACGAATAATAAAAAATTTGAAATGGCAAGTAAAAATGTATAAAAAAAAAATGTGAAATAAACTAAAAAACAGAACAAAAAAAAAAAAAAAAAAAAAAAATATGCAAATGAAAATGACCAACACAAATGAAATCAAAACAATAATGTGACTTGTTTCTGTGTTTTGTCTGTAAATTCCTCGAACGCCTGAATAAACGCTCGAATTGCAGACTTTTTAAGGAGGAAAGTTGAAGCAGCAGCCATTACACAACTCTGTCCTGTCTCTCTCTCTCTCTCTCTCTCTCTCTCTCTCTCTCTCTCTCTCTCTCTCTCTCTCTCTCTCTCTCTCTCTCTCTCTCTCTCTAAGGGGTTTGATGGTCGGAGGAGCAGGTAATTGTGTGTGTGTGTGTGTGTGTGTGTGTGTGTGTGTGTGTGTGTGTGTGTTGTGTGTGTGTTGTGTTTGTGTGTGTGTGTGTGTGTGTGTGTGTGTGTGTGTGTGTGTGTGTGTGTGTGTGTGTGTGTGTGTGTGTGTGTGTGTGTGTGTGTGTGTGTGTACAAACCTGCAAAGTAAACTCACTACACTGATGTAAAAACCTTTGATAAACCAGTCAAATTTACCTGTACACCCTTGCCTCTCTCTCTCTCTCTCTCTCTCTCTCTCTCTCTCTCTCTCTCTCTCTCTCTCTCTCTCTCTCTCTCTCTCTCTGCAGGTAAAACGCCCGCACACGCACCAGCATTCATTAAAAGAGGAGTAACTTTTTAACTACCTGTAATTAAGCGTCCAGGTAGCAATAAAAAAGCTTGGAATGAACGGTGATTAGATTAGTGATCAACATAGGCTACCAAGGAGGAGGAGGAATACAAAGGAATACAAAGGAATACAAAGGAAACACAAACAGCAACAGACCGATAGGTCCTTACAAGACTGTTTGCTTTAACTACACTACACTAACTAGATAATAAGAGAGAAAGGATAGGAAGTAGAAGGCTCCTCCCCACCCACCCATCCCTCCAGCCGAAGCTGGCCGGAAAAGAAGTGATACCATGCAATATAGAAAAACTGCATGGAATTTGTGAGGAAAGTTGAAAGCTGTAATCTATGGCTAACTACTACTAGTTTGTGGGGGTAGGTTTAGTGCTTGATAGATAGGTCATGTTATGTGTGTTTTGTAATGGTGTGA
>JACEEZ010005220.1:353040-363040 GCA_016584305.1 Chionoecetes opilio | reverse complement strand
AAAGGTCTTATGGTGTGCATCAGTCGCCCTAACCCTCCACTTGTTGGCCAGAAGGGAAATGAGATATATACTTAAAGGAAGGAAAGTAGACCGGTTTTGGGCACCCTATATGATGTGAGGGGGGGAGGGGGGGGGGGGGTGATGGGGGATGTGAGGGGGGGGGGGTGATGTGAGGTGGGGGATGGGGAATGTGAGGGGGGGGGGGTGGGATGGGGATGTGAGGGGTGGTGGGGGGGTGATGGGGAATGGGAGGGGGGATGTGAGGGGGGGGGGGGTGAAGGGGGATGTGAGGGGTGGTGGGGGGGTGATGGGGAATGTGAGGGGGTGGGTGGGGTGAGGGGGGATGTGAGGGGGGGGAGGGGTGCCCACTTACTTATCCTGGCTTCTCTATAAGGGGAGAGGGTGAGGCGGAGGAAAGACAGACGTAAAAGATGGATGTGAGGGGAGGTTTCAGCTCTTACTTTCCTTGTTTTCCAGACTTGTTGACGATATTCTGAGCTCATCTGGAGTAAATCTCTCTCTCTCTCTCTCTCTCTCTCTCTCTCTCTCTCTCTCTCTCTCTCTCTCTCTCTCTCTTCTCTCTTCTCTCTCTCTCTCTCTCTCTCTCTCTCTCTCTCTCTCTCTCTCTCTCTCTCTCTCTCTCTCTCTCTCTCTCTCTGGACCATGCATGTGTGTGTTGGTTATCTACACACACACACACACACACACACACACACACACACACACACCACACACACAAAGGAATGTTCAAAATTTAGGTTACAAAAGACAATTTGCATTTCCCTAAGTCTTTTCAAAACACACAAATGAAAAGAAAAAAATCTACAACATTCATTTCACTTCTGTAAACCCCATTACAACAAATTATAAAGTCAATTAATATTTTTTCCCATCTGTTTAGTTTACTTTCCTCGTAAACTATTCACAAAAGTTCAAACACATGAGAGTTAAACAAATATTCATTAACAAAGGATATTCTTTCACCACAATTTTTTGTTTATTATTCATTCAATTATTTTTACATTATTAGGTCAAGGAGGTCATTAAAGTTACGGAACGAGGTCATCTTGAGGTCTTACGTCTATGGGATGACGAAGGCTGAGGCGATGGCTTGACTAGCTTTATTATTTTAGCTGTATTCTAAACTAAACCTAAACTAAACCTAGCCTGAACCTTAACCTAACTTAGCCAAGCTGCTGTCCGTAAGGGAGGGAGAAAGGTTAGGTTAGGTTACGTTAGGTTAGGTTAGGTTAGGTCAGGTCAAGCTGCTGTCCGTAAGGGAGGGAGAAAGGAAGGCAAGACCAGAGAGGAGAGGAAGGAAGGGAATGGAAGAGCAAAGATAGGAAGATAGGAAGATAGGAAGGAGGAAGAGGTGGAGGAATGAGATAAATAAATGGAAGAGATGGATGAAAGATAGGTTGATGATAGTAAAAAGAGAGAGAGAGAGAGAGAGAGAGAGAGAGAGAGAGAGAGAGAGAGAGAGAGAGAGAGAGAGAGGGGAGAGAGAGAGAGAGAGAGAGAGAGAGAGAGAGAGAGAGAGAGAGGAGAGAGAGAGAGAGAGGAGAGAGAGAGAGAGAGAGAGAGAGAGAGAGAGAGAGAGAGGAGAGAGAGAGAGAGGAGAGAGAGAGAGAGAGGAGAGAGAGAGAGAGAAGCAAGCAAAAAGGCACGAAAAATCACTAATAGAGCAAACTCTCAACTGGAAACTTTCAAAACTTTCATCCAATTCAATGTCGTTCCCACCACACCTGCCTTTCCTCACCTCACCTCACTTGCCAAGGATTGCCACTCAATGATCCCGACACCACACGACACACCAAATACCACCTACCACACCACTACGACACCACCACGACACACCAAATACCACCTACCACACCACCACGACACACCAAATACCACCTACCGCACCACCACGACACACCAAATACCACCTACCGCACCACCACGACACACCAAATACCACCTACCGCACCACCACGACACACCAAATATCCCCTACCGCACCACCACGACACACCAAATACCACCTACCGCACCACCACCACAACACACCAAATACCACCTACCGCACCACACCACGACACACCAAATACCACCTACCGCACCACCACGACACACCAAATACTACCACCTACCGCACCACCACGACACCACCACGACACCGCCAACAAAAACATGATCAGATACCCAAAGTGTGAAGAGGAAACACACACCTCGTAAAAACCAGTCACTCCAACACTATACTTTTCCTCGTCCTAGAGTGCAAACATTTTCCTTCATACTTTTCCTCCTCAATACAAAGGCAAAGGTGTGGTTCTATAGTCTATTTTATTTACAAGGCGAAAATGCCATTCTATCTTAAGGTCTCATGCTTAAAATGATGCCTATGTTTACCTGATACTATGGTTAATTATGATAAAATACATCTGAAATTTAGAAGAAGCGTAGTATTCCCTTCTCCTGGTCATTCTATCTTAAGGTCTAATGCTTAAAATGATGCCTATGTTTACCTGATAATAGGGTTAACTATGATAAAATACATCTGAAATTTAGAAGAAGCGTAGTATTCCCTTCTCCTGGCATCAAATATCAGTCAGTAAGCAGCAAGGGGCCAGGATTTTTCACCACGTAAAAAAACCCAGAGCATAGTTAACACAAGACTAACACTTAATAGATCCGGAGGACGATATAATATAAATTCAGGAATTAAACCAAAGCATATAATATAAGAATATAATATAAAAAAAGGAGGAAGAAGAAGAACACAAAGAGCGACAAATGACATGACGAACACTAATGAAGACGACGATGAATCACGTCTGTAAACTGTGACGTCTTAGGGTGATGGGAGGAGGAGAGGAGGAGGAGGAGGAGGAGGAGAGGAGGAGGAGGAGGAGGAGGAGGAGGAGGAGGAGGGAGGGGGGAGGGGAAGTGAGGGAGGGGAGAGAGGGAGGAAAGGAGAGGGAGTGGGAGGAGGAGGAGGAAAGGAGGGAGGAGGAGGAGGAGGAGGAGGAGGAGAGGAGAGAGGAGGAGAGAGGAGAGGAGGAGAGGAGGAGGAGGAGGAGGAGGAGGGAGGGAGGAGAGGAGGAGGAGAGGAGGAGGAGGAGGAGGAGGAGGAGGAGGAGGAGCAGGAGGAGGAGGAGGATGAGGAGGAGGAGGAAGGAGATGTAATATCACAATAACATTTGCTCGGTGTTCCAGTATGGTGATAACGTGTCTTCAGCATGTTGGGAGGGGCTCGGTGGAGGGGCTCGGGGGAGGGGCTCGGTGGAGGGGCTCGGTGGAGGGGCTCGGGGGAGGGGCTCGGTGGAGGGGCTCGGTGGAGGGGCTCAGTGGAGGGGCTCGGTGGAGGGGCTCGGTGGAGGGGCTCGGTGGAGGGGCTCGGTGGAGGGGCTCGGGGAGGGGCTCGGTGGAGGGGGGGAGGGGGACGGCAGACAGTCTTGAGTTCAACATGACTTGAGCTGGACGTACAGTATATTATATCATCTATTATCATTATTACTATATTATTACTACTATTATTATATTATCTACATGACGTATTATATCATCTACTTTTCTGCCCTTTTTTTTACATTTGCACTATTACCAACAGTGCGCTGCCTCCACTACTAACAACATTTGATTTAACATATGATGATATAACACTTTTTTTTTCGTTTTTCGCAGCACACACGTTTATATTCCTGAAATCTCAACATTCTGAACTCAAACATGCATTTTTTCACGTCTTTGGCTCATACAATATTCACTTCTGCCTTTCTCCTGAACCCATTACTAACGATAATAATGAATAATGAATGATAATGATAATAATTAAGTCCCTGTCTACATCCTCAGCATCATAATTGAGAGCATTTTGGCGTTTCAGCGTCTGCACATTTTACCCAAATATCTTAGTTTAATTTTCGTTTCTTCCAATGACTTCTTTTAATCTTTCTTATTATACTACAACGTCATAATCTCCATTAATTAAAAGGAATTATAAACAAATATCAAACAACTTAAATTTTGTCTCTTTTTTTTAATGATTTCTTATTGAATTCACACGTCATAATATTTCCATTACCCTACAGCAAATATAAATAAATATCAATATTACTTGTGGGTACATAAGAGAAGTTCGTGCTTCACATAATGCCATACATCTTGGCAAGCATATAGCGACCTATTTGTTACCTCTATTTTGTGTACCCTTGGCCAGTCCTTTGTGATGTAAATAAAAAAAAGATAAAAAAAAGATCATTGCTCTCCATTCATACAATCTAATCTCTAAAGCAATACGAAATACACGTAAAATCCATCATACAAATATTTTTCTTGCAGGCTACACTAAGTCTTTCACTGCTAAATACCACGAGTGTTTGTGTAGCGTCTTGTTTCTACTCAATCTTTGCTCTCTACAAGGAGGCGACGCGACGAGATTCGGTGCGGCTTCAAATAGCAACTTTAATTGAAGGTTCATCTTATCACTTGACAGGCAAGCATTCTATGTATGTACGTGTGTGTGTGTGTGTGTGTGTGTGTGTGTGTGTGTGTGTGTGTGTGTGTGTGTGTGTGTGTGTGTGTGTGTGTGTGTGTGTGTGTGTGTGTGTGTGTGTGTGTGTGTGTGTGTGTTTGTGTGTGTGTGTGTGTGTGTCATTCACTGTGGGTGAATGACACACACACACACACACACACACAACACACACACACACTCCACTCCAACATCTACACACAACACTCCAATACATACTCCATGTGTATGTGTGTGTGTGTGTGTGTGTGTGTGTGTGTGTGTGTGTGTGTGTGTGTGTGTGTGTGTGTGTGTGTGTGTGTGTGTGTGAGTGACAGGCTTCTGAAACACGAACGGTACAAGTTTCAACAAATTCCCACCAGCGAGGTTGAATTATGGGCTGGCGTGCAGGGAGGGAGGAACTTGTTTACTTGTTTACCCGCGCCCCCCACGCCCTCTGTCTTGACGTGGCGTGTGTGTGTGTCTGCGGCAGGGAATCGCATGTCTCCCCGGCTAAATGGAACGCGAAACAGACAGGTAAAGGAAGACAGGTGAGACGGTAATATGTCTGTCCGTTTCTGCAGCCACGATGCTTGCTAGGGAGTCACACACGTCTCTCTAAATCCCTCTCTTAATCCCCTTATCCACTCCCTTTCTCAATCCCCTCATCTACTCCCTAATCCCTCCCTTCTTTCATTTCTGCATTCACTCCCTTTTCCTCTCATCCACTCCCTAAATCCTTCTTCTTTCATCCTCCCTTCCTTTCTGTCTTCTTCTTTCTCCCTTCTTCCTTCCTTTCTTCCTTCTTTCCCCTCGCTCTCCTTCCTTCCTGCCATCCTCTCTCTCCTTCCTTCCTTCCTTCCTTCTTTCCTTCCTTCCTTCCTTCCTTCCTTCCTTCCTTCCTTCCTTCCTTCCTTCCTTCCATCCATCCATCCATCCATCCCTCCATCCATTCATCCATCCATCCATTCATCCATCCCTCCATCCCTCCATCCATCCATCCATCCATCCCTCCATCCATCCATGCATCCATCCATTCATTCATTCATTCATCCATCCATCCATCCATCCATCCATCCATCCATCCATCCCTCCATCCATCCATGCATCCATCCATTCATTCATTCATTCATTCATTCATCCATCCATCCATCCCTCCATCCATCCATCCTTCCCGTGTCTCAAAAATGCCTACAAATAAACATCAATAAATAAATAAATGGCTTGACTCTTCCCTCGAGGCGGCCCGTTAATCAACAAGTAGACACGTTGAAAGCATTAACATAAATCCGTGAAATTACGTGTTGCAAGGTGGCTGGTTTTACTGCCTTCCTACACCCCTCCCCCTCCTCTCCTTCCTCACCCAAGCACTCCCCTCCTTCCCTTCCCCAACCCAAACCCTCTCCCCTCCACCCCCCTTCCCGTCAACGATTCCTTCCAAAAATAGATTTCAGATTCTTATTACGATATGATAAGATTAAAAGTAAAATTTCTGAGCACGGCTTCTCGGAATTGCAGGATCGCACCATAGGAGAGTTTTGCTTCATTTCATTTTGCCTTTAATTCATCGTTACTTGTCTGAATTCGACAGGAACATGCGTCGAAAAGATGAATGTGTGTGTGTGTGTGTGTGTGTGTGTGTGTGTGTGTGTGTGTGTGTGGGTGTGTGTGTGTGTGTGTGACTGTGTGTGTGTCTGATTGTGTGTATGTGGTGTGTGTGTGTGTGTGTGTGTGTGTGTGTGTGTGTGTGTGTGTGTGTGTGTGTGAGTGACAAGGAGGACAACGGGATGGGCAGCAGAAGGAGGAGGAGGAGGAGGAGGAGGAGTTAGCATTTAGGAGGAAGGAGAAAGCTTAGAAAATAAACAAACTGAAGAATTACGAGCAACCGGAGGATAGAAGATGAGAGAGAGAGAGAGAGAGAGAGAGAGAGAGAGAGAGAGAGAGAGAGAGAGAGAGAGAGAGAGAGAGAGAGAGAGAGAGAGAGAGAGAGAGAGAGAGAGAGAGAGAGAGAGAGAGAGAGAGAGAGAGAGAGAGAGAGAGAGGAGAGAGAGAGAGAGAGAGGAGAGAGAGAGAGAGACGAGAGGAGAGAGAGAGAGAGAGAGAGAGAGGAGAGAGAGAGAGAGAGAGAGAGAGACTAAAAACTCTGGTAGGAAAGGAGTAAGGAAGGAAGAAAATAAGCAAGAAACTAGGAAAGAAAGGAGGGAATGCAAGAAAGTAAGAAAGGGTCGCGAGTCTCAACCACCTCACCGCTTGAGATCCTGAACATGTAATTAGCAACGAGCACCCAGTGACGAGTTGTCCGCCATTAGCGCCAGACGAGCCCCTAATGGAGGCCCTTCGAGTTAAAATTAATTGGTCGGTGAGAAAGGTCAACGCTCGCCAGACACACACCAGCGGGCAACCACACCTTAACGCACTCCCACACTTTGCTAGTTAACGCAAAGGAAAGATACAGAGAAGTAATAAAATATAAAAGTAATAAGATGGTAATAAAATAGTAGGTCATAAGTAATAAAATAATAGAATTGATAATAATATAAAAATAATATATAAATAATTAATAATATAAAATAATAATCATAGTAATAATTAATAAAATAATAATAAAATATTAAACATTGCTTAACTTGACTTCTTAATAGCTATCCTCTTCCTACCTCCCTCCGGATATATATTACGTTGTTGTTGTTGTTGTTGTTGTTGTTGTTGTTTTTTTTACATCAAATCACTGCTGGTATTAAATGCGGCAAATAGCCCTTGTTCTACTTCATATTTACTACTCTAAACATGCTGCACTTATCTGCCATAGTTTTTTTTTATAGTTATTGAAAAAAACGTGATTTAAAAAAAAAAATCAAGGCCGACCCCTTGTAAAATTTGCATAATTTTTTTAACAATAGATTTGCTTGAAAATTTGTTCCTATCAGTTTTCGGGCATGCTGAACACGAATCTGGAGTCAGTTTTCAGTTACAATGAATAGAAGTCCCTATTTCAGCCAATTCACAATGACATGATACTTCTAGATATTCCTTAAAAATCACAAATTAGACAAAACTTACTACAATAGATACAAATATGATAGGCGTTGCTAGATTCATCATTACTTCAATATAATGATCAGTATTAGTATTTTCAGTATTAGTAATACTATTATTAATCCCTATTTGAGCCACCCATGCGATTGTCTAAGTACTTATAAAAACCTAGGAATATTATAGCAATAAGAACTTCTACTGCCCTCCTATGACTCCTGTAGGATGCGTGAAGGAGCGAAGAGGCCCGTGAAGGACTATTATTATACGGGTTCGATTTAGAGAGGGTTTACTGTCAAGGCATACAGTGCATTACATAACGTACAACATACAGACAGACAGCAGAGATAAATACAGCAATAAAATAAAAATAAAAAATGTCTGAGGGAAAAAGGGGAAAGTAACAAAGCCTATGGTAAATAATTCGTCAACATAAAGACATCTAGGTATAAAGGCACACATACATAACATAACGTAAACTACAACAGAGATAAATACAGCAATGAAATAACAAAAAAATATCGTCTGAGGGAAAAAGGGCCTGTAGTAAATAAAAAGCCTATGCCTGCAAAGCCGACGGTAAAAAAATTTAAAAATAAAGTGAGATAAATACAGCAATGAAATAACACAAAACATATCGTCTGAGGGAGAAAGGAGAAAGTAACAAAGGCCTATAGTAAATAACAAGTGCTTGTGGGCCCTTGGGACCCACGTATTGATGTTTGTAGTAGTAGTATAGTATATTAGACAACATGTGATTGCAAACTCCAATCGTGTTGTTGCTGTCGTTGGTCACTGGTCAAAGTGCCTCGGGGTAGACCACGTTCCGTGTGATTCCAACCCTTTGTGTTCCGTGTGATTCCAACACACACACACACACACACACACACACACACACACGCACACAAACGTCCATGAGTCTACTGAGTTTGTGGAATGCGGCAAGAAGTTACCGCAGAGTTTTTCCTGTAATATAATACTCCTAAAGTGTTTTTAGCCCAAAACTCCCCTTCAAAATTATTCAATCGACATGGGACCAAGCCGTTTACCACCTACGATTTATTTGCGATTTTTTTAGCCTACTCTCATCAAAATTGAATTTACAGTTTCGGCTACACAAAACAGACAGACAGACACACCACACAGACAGACACACGGCTACTCCTATAGTATATTAGATTCGTCTGGCTCGTGTTTCCGGCGGTAATAGGTAGCGGGGGGGGGGGGGGGGGGTGTCAGGGGGGGGGGGCGTAGAGAACACAAGAGCCGCATGGGGGGGAAACTGAGGTGTCTAATTACTACTACATCCATGACAGCTATGGGCGCGAGGGGACAAAGGGCGTAGATGGAGGAAAAGGAAGAGGAAAAGGGGAAGAGGAAGAGGAAAAGGAAAAGAGGAAGAGGAGGAAAAGGGGAAGAGGATGAGAATAATCGATACACGGAAGAAAGGAGGAATAAAGGAAAGGAGGGAAGGAGAAGAAAATTAAAGAAAATAAGTGAAAATTGTGAGGAGAAATAAGGAGAAATAAGAAGAAATATTTACAGATGGAAGAAAGGATACAGAAGGGATAGAATAGAGGAAAGATGGAGAAAGAAAGATAGAGAGCAAGAAGAAGTAAGAAGAAAGAACGAAGATAGAGAAACACATAGGATATAAATAGGTGTAGTTAGGAGCAAGGAGAATGTAAAATAGAGAAGTAGAAGAGAAAGCAGAATAAGGAGAAAGGACGAGAATAAGACCAAAAAGTACAACATAAAGGAAGCGAAAGAAAAGAAAGAAAGAAAGAAAAAGGAAGAGGAGGAAAGGAAAGAGAAGAGGAAAGAGGAAAGAGAGGAAAGAAGGAGGAGAGGAGGAAAGAAGGAAAGAAGGAGGAAAGAAAGAAAGAAGAGAAGGAAAGAAGGAAAAAGAAGGAGGAAAGAAGGAGGAAAGGAACAAAAGAAGGAGGAAAGAAGGAAGAAAGAAAGCAAAGAAGAGGAGGAAAGAAAAGAAAGAGAAAGCAGGAAAGAAGGAGGAAAGGAACAAAAGAAGAGGAGGAAAGAAGGAAAAGAAAGAAGGAAAGAAGGAGAAAGAATGAAGATGAAAGGAAGAAAGGAAAGAAAGAAAGGAAAGAATGAGAAAAGAAGAAAAAGAAGGAGGAAAGGAACAAAGAAGAGAAGGAAGAAGGAAAAGAAAGAAGGAAAGAAGGAGAAAAGAATGAAAGAAGAGGAGGAAAGAAGGAAAAGAAAGAAGGAAAGAAGGAGGAAAGGAACAAAGAAGAGAAGGAAAGAAGGAAAAGAAAAAAGGAAAGAAGGAGAAAAGGAACAAAGAAGAGGAGGAAAGAAGGAAAAAGAAAGAAGGAAAGAAGGAAAAGAGAGGAAAGAAGGAAAGAAGGAGGAAAGAAGGAAAAGAAAGAAGGAAAGAAGGAGGAAAGGAACAAAGAAGAGGAAAGAAGGAAAATAAAAAAGGAAAGGAGGAGAAAAGAATGAAAGAAG
>JACEEZ010005220.1:320540-348040 GCA_016584305.1 Chionoecetes opilio | reverse complement strand
CTCCAAATAATAATATAAAAAGAAAAATACGATGGTTAAAGAAAAAGACAGAAATAGTTAGATAAGAAATAGTAGAAATAGTAGTAGTAGTAGTTAGTAAATTAGTAGACATAGTAGTTAGTAGTAGAAATAGTAAATCAAATAACGAGTTCTCAAAAAAAAAAATCTTAACGAGTTCTCAAAAAAAAAAATCTAAGACAGAATATCATTTAAACCTTTGAAATATAATGATCTTCTTATCTTCCTCTTCTTCTTCTCTAAATGATTGATTATGAGTCTCGGGGTTGAATCCTTTGATCGTGAGGCAGGATGGCAATTTTTGATGATGAATCCATTTCCAGAGCTAAATTATATCCATGCAGACTGGATAACTACTTTGTTTGGGGACGCGCCTCTCTCTCTCTCTCTCTCTCTCTCTCTCTCTCTCTCTCTCTCTCTCTCTCTCTCTCTCTCTCTCTCTCTCTCTCTCTCTCTCTCTCTCTCTCTCTCTCTCTCTCTCTCTCTGTATTTTCATCTCTATTTCGTCTCTTCTTTATGTTTATATTTTCATTCTTTTCCTTTTTTTTATTTTGGAAGGTACCACCAAAATATTTTTTTTTTCTCTCTCTCTCTCTCTCTCTTCTTTCTCTCTTCTCTCTCTCTCTCGCGCTCTCTCTCAGGAACCATCGATTTTAATACTGACGTCATAACACATTTTTTTTTTGGGCTAGAATATATTTTTCCTCTTCTCTACATTTTCTAACGGGTGGCGACAAGGGAGGCAATCACAAAATGAGGTTACTGGAAAATACACACCAGGACATCAGGAGCAATTAACGCAGGATGAGAAGAGAGAAAATTACACGAAAAATACACCATTCACGTCGCTTCTCTCTAAAGACAAAAGGAACAAAAATATAAATGAGCATGTTATGAATGGGAGTATTTGTTGGTTTTTTTGTTGTTGCATGTATGTCAGTGTGAGTGGGAGGGAGGATAATGGGGTGGAAAAGGGGGTGGAGTGAGTGGAAGGGGGTGGATTTTAAAAGGGTGGAAATGAGTGGAAGGGGCTGGATAAAGGGGTGGAGTGAGTGGATAAAGGGGGTGGAGTGAATGGAAGGGGGTGGATAAAGGGGGTGGAGTGAATGGAAGGGGGTGGATAAAGGGGTGGAGTGCGTGGAAGGGGGTGGATAAAGGGGTGGAGTGAATGGAAGGGGGTGGATAAAGGGGGTGGAGTGAATGGAAGGGGGTGGATAAAGGGGTGGAGTGCGTGGAAGGGGGTGGATAAAGGGGTGGAGTGAGTGGAAGGGGGTGGAAAAGGGGGTGGAGTGAGTGGAAGGGGGTGGATAAAGGGGTGGAGTGAGTGGAAGGGGGTGGAAAAGGGGGTGGAGTGAGTGGAAGGGGGTGGATAAAGGGGTGGAGTGCGTGGAAGGGGGTGGATAAAGGGGTGGAGTGAGTGGAAGGGGGTGGAAAAGGGGGTGGAGTGAGTGGAAGGGGGTGGATAAAGGGTGGAGTGAGTGGAAGGGGGTGGAAAAGGGGGTGGAGTGAGTGGAAGGGGGTGGATAAAGGGGTGGAGTGAGTGGAAGGGGGTGGATAAAGGGGTGGAGTGAGTGGAAGGGGGTGGAGTGAGTGGAAGGGGTGGATAAAGGGGTGGAAAGTGGAAATGGAAGGGGGTGGATAAAGGGGTGGAGTGAGTGGAAGGGGGTGGATAAAGGGGTGGAGTGAGTGGAAGGGGGTGGATAAAGGGGTGGAGTGAGTGGAAGGGGGTGGATAAAGGGGTGGAGTGAGTGGAAGGGGTGGATAAAGGGGTGGAGTGAGTGGAAGGGGGTGGATAAAGGGGTGGAGTGGGTCAGGGAAACACACCATTACATTTTTTTGAACTAATGGATTCACAAACACGAATTTTATCAATGTATTCGTGACTGTATTTTATTATTATTATTATTTTTTTTTTACATCATACTGTTTGGTCAAGGCGAAAAAAATATTATAAAAACCCGCTCAAATTGCCAGTTTCAAAAAGAAGAAAAAAAGAAGACAGTGAAAAGAGTTCCAGAAGAGTCAGCCATTTTAGTTCAGGACTTCTCTTGATAACATAAGAACATAAGAAAATAAGGAAGCTACAAGAGGCCGCGATAGTCCTACCTATAAAATATTTAACTTTCTTCACGCCCAGATTTTTCCTTTCCTATATAAAAATCGTCTGTAGTTAGCCATACAATTACGAAAAGTGACTTAATATACCAAATTAGCTAATGGGAAAGGATACTAAACTGGTCCTATCGATAAAATATTGCTTATATTCACTAAAAATCGTCTAATGATAGCCAAATTGCAAGGGAAATTACGTTCTGGTCCTCAAGGGGTTAAGTCGTAGGAAGTGAAAAAATACATTGAATTAGGAAGTTTCAGAGATATTATAAAAAAGGGTCATAGAGTGTTTGGTCAAGGCGAAAAAAATATTATAAAAACCCGCTCAAATTGCCAGTTCCAAAATATATATAAAAAAGCAGAGTGAAAAAGAGTTCCAGAAGAGTCAGCCATTTTAGTTCAGGACGTCTCTTGATAGTTCTACCAATAAAATGTTGAAGTCGTAGGAAGTGAAAAAAACCATTGAATTAGCCAGAGTTTCAGAGATATTATAAAAAAAGGAATGATAAGAAATACGAAATGCTCTCCAAACGCACACATGTATTTTCGTGTTTTTATGTCACCATCAACACTTTTTTATATATTTTTTTATCTACAATGAAAAGATACAGTTAGATACACTTTCTCACTGCCTACACTCTCAGAAATGGGGGGTACATTAAGGGTTGCATTGTTACATCGCACCATCACTACCCTTTTTAAACCCTATGTCCAGGCTGGAGGGTAGATGCTGCCGATTATACCCTTCATCTACCCTTTTTAGACGAGAGGGTTGGAAAAGGGTATATTTGCGTCGATCCGAAAGGGTATATTTGTAAGGGTAGAAAAAGGGTAGCAGTATTTCATCACTACAAACACCCTTTTTCTACCCTTTTCCTACCCTTCTTTTCTCACTGCCTAGTCAATTATTCTCCTAATTTTTTGTTTACAGTGCGCGAGATAAGATAAGCTGGAGTAGTTTAGCCTAAGATAGTTATGATAAAAAGGAATTATGAAATGCTCTCAAAACGCACACATGTATTTTCGTGTTTTTATGCGCCACCATCAACACTATTTTATATATTTTTTATGGACAATGAAAAGATAGTTATTTCAAAAGATACTGAACATTTCTACCACTGTTTACTAGAATCTGAACCTATCTAGTGTGGTGTGATGCTGGGTTTAGTGTGTTCAAAGTGTGTTCTAACTCTCTATTGGCCTTCTAAAGTATCTATTTCTACCACTGTTTACTAGAATCTAACTATAGTTGTGTTATAGCATCCTTTCTAGCACCAGGAACTACCACGTGTAGGTCTCACGGCCTCTTGTAGCTTCCTTATGTTCTTAGGATAATTTTGAGGATAAGGATGAGAGCAAAGATGGTGATGGCAGATAAGACTTGAGATTAATGTAGTTAAGATGCCACTTAAGATGAATTAAGATTGTAAATATAGAACGTTTAAAATTAAGATAAGAATATTAGGAGGCAAGGCAAGTGTGGATTAAGAATACAAGAATGGTTTATAATGCTAATAATAAGTTAAAAATCTACAAAATTAATCAATAGTAATATAAAAAGGAAATTGATATATGGCAGGACTTTAAAGAACGAATTTAAAGAACAAAAACCGAAAAAAACAGGTATGAACACGACACATGGGAAAGAGAGTAGGTCACACACACACACACACACACACACACACACACACACACACACACACACACACTACTTAAATGTTATCGTGAATACACTGAACATTCATCACTCATTTCAGCTTCATTTTTTCATTCTTTTTTCACACATTTACATTCATACATTTTTGCTCCAACTGCGTCATAGAGTGAAAAAAAAAGTAGAGCAGTGGACATAAATACAAAATATTCTTCATGTTTATTTTATTATTCCCTTCCTTCGTTCATGTCCATATTTGTATACCATATTTTCATTCCCTTCCTTCGTTCATGTCCATATTTTCATTCCCTTCCTCCGTTCATGTCCATATTTTCATTCCCTTCCTCCGTTCATGTCCATATTTTCATTCCCTTCCTCCGTTCATGTCCATATTTTCATTCCCTTCCTCCGTTCATGTCCATATTTTCATTCCCTTCCTCCGTTCATGTCCATATTTTCATTCCCTTCCTGCGTTCATGTCCATATTTGTATACCATATTTTCATTCCCTTCCTTCGTTCATGTCCATATTTTCATTCCCTTCCTCCGTTCATGTCCATATTTTCATTCCCTTCCTCCGTTCATGTCCATATTTTCATTCCCTTCCTTCATTCATGTCCATATTTTCATTCCCTTCCTGCGTTCATGTCCATATTTTCATTCCTTTCCTTCATTCATGTCCATATTTTCATTCATGTCCATATTTTCATTCCCTTCCTTCATTCATGCCCATATTTTCATTCCCTTCCTTCGTTCATGTCCATATTTTCATTCCCTTCCTTCGTTCATGTCCATATTTTCATTCCCTCCCTTCATTCATATCCATATTTTCATTCCCTTCCTTCATTCATATCCATATTTTCATTCCCTTCCTTCATTCATGCCCATATTTTCATTCCCTTCCTTCGTACAAATGTTAGAACGAGCTTTGTTCAGGTTGATTGTTTAACTATTGTTTGAACTCGTTATTTTGTTAACGTAAAACAAATTACCCATAAATAAATTGATACAAATATGCACAATTGACTCGGATGTTTGTAGGTACATGGCTTTCACGTTTTACAGAGTTTGAACAAAAAACGCCATTCATAAAAAGTTTTTGTGTAGCTGGGTGATACGTTCGGCTGACAAACATGACCTAGGCAGGCTACAAAAAACAATAGGCCTAGTGTGATAGGGTAAAGTTCCGCTAGAAACATACATAGGAGTTAGACATATACAACTAAAACTTTAAAAATAAATGTATAGTAGCTAATCATCATATATAGTCCTTAAAAATGTAGCTAATATTCTTTTAACATGCAACAACAAAAGTAGTCGTTCAGGGTTCAATTCATGTCTTAAAACTCAATTCATGTCTAATACGTAACAGTAACGTTCACATTAACAACATTGCGTCTTGAGTTCAACGATAAAATAACAAAAATCACGAAAGATAAGCTGAACATTTCCTTCTTTTCCTCTCATCTCAACACAAACACATTCTCAAAGGAACATCTGGTGACATTCTCGACAAGACTGACTGGCCATTCGAGACTCTCTTTCTCTCTCTCTCTCTCTTCCCATCATCCTTATAGCGGTGATTCAAGCGGGATTTTCACCTATTTGTCTTGGAGGCTTAACTGTAATACCCGCCATTTAACGTAAAGAAATAGAGGAAATCAATTCATTCTCCCGTCAGTCTCTCAGAAGCAATTCAATCTTGAGTCCAAACAAAAAACAAAAAAATCTGAAATTAAACACGAGGAAAAAAATGCACCAAAAACACACATCGAACCTTTTTTCCTTTCCTCTTTTCTTTTTCCCGCGTCTCACATGGTCGCGATTAGTTACCTGACCCCTTCCTGTAAGACCCCCAAGGCATTCTGAGTCTTTCCTGGAGTCATTTCAGCAACAAAACCCAGCATGGCCATTTTCTGCCACTCCTACAAGAGCTCTTCTAATGCATGACATCTTGGCCTGACTTCCAGAATTGCATGTTATTGTGCGACAAGAAAGGGAGGATAGGAGGAAGAGAGAGGAGGGAGGTAAGAGAAGGAGGGAGGGAGGGAGAGATGGGGGAGAGAGGGAGGGAGAAGCAAGAGGGAGAAAGGTGGAGGAAGGGAAGGAAGAAGGGAGGGAGAGATGGGGAAGAGAGGGAGGGAGAAGCAAGAGAGGGAGAAAGGTGGAGGAAGGGAAGGAAGATGGATGCTTGCGAAGGGGAGGAATGAATGGCTGGGATGAAAATGTATGAGGGAGGCAGTAGTAAAAGGATGACGAGATTAAAGTGAAGAGAGAGAGAGAGAGAGAGAGAGAGAGAGAGAGAGAGAGAGAGAGGACGAGAGAGAGAGAGAGAGGAGAGAGAGAGAGAGAGAGAGAGAGAGAGAGGAGAGAGAGAGAGAGAGAGAGAGAGAAGAGAGAGAGAGAGAGAGAGAGAGAGGGAAGAGAGAGAGAGAGAGAGAGAGAGAGAGAGAGAGAGAGAGGGGAGAGAGAGAGAGAGGAGAGAGAGGAGAGAGGAGGAGAGGAGAGAGAGAGAGAGAGAGAGAGAGAGAGAGAGAGAGAGAGAGAGAGAGAGAGAGAGAGATAAAAGAGAGAGATAAAAGAGAGAGGGGGACGAAGGACAACATATAAAACAGGAAATACATATGAGTCAAAAAATATGATACTACAAAAACGAATAATACACAACTATATGAAAAACTGTTGCTCCCATTTTTCCTTTCCAACGTGCCCCGACTACGCAAATATGCATATAAAATAACTAAAAATCCCCATACATATATATAAAAAAAACGAACAAATATGGTAACAGTATGAGTTATTTTACCTTACACCTATGCATCGATGAAAAACAAATATGAAACGTTATTCAATTGAGGTCAAACTGAAACTATAGGCAAAACATTACATAGAAGTATAACAGAGTAATGGATGGTTGGTTCTCGCGCGAATGTTCCAGGAAACGATTCGATTCTTTACCAAACACTGATGGAAACCTTGAAGACCGAAGCAAAAGGGATCTGGTCTGGCAAAAGATGACCCTTCAGACCCTTCAGACCCTTCACCCTCCTATTGCGGTCACAGTTGCCGGATCTTCTGTCACGCGTTCATGTTACCCCCTAAAGTTAGCCTCCTCTATCTTACCCTTCCAGCCTTTCCACTTGCCCTTCCAGCCTTTCCACTTGCCCTTCCAGCCTTTCCACTTGCCCTTCCAGCCTTACCACTTGCCCTTCCAGCCTTACCACTTGCCCTTCCAGCCTTACCACTTGCCCTTCCAGCCTTTCCACTTGCCCTTCCAGCCTTTCCACTTGCCCTTCCAACCTTTCCACTTACCCTTCCAGCCTTTCCACTTGCCCTTCCATTATTTCCACTTGCCCTTCCAACCTTTCCACTTATCCTTCCAGCCTTTCCACTTGCCCTTCCAGCCTTTCCACTTGCCCTTCCAGCCTTTCCACTTGCCCTTCCAGCCTTTCCACTTACCCTTCCAGCCTTTCCACTTACCCTTCCAGCCTTTCCACTTACCCTTCCAGCCTTACCACTTGCCCTTCCAGCCTTTCCACTTACCCTTCCAGCCTTTCCACTTGCCCTTCCAGCCTTTCCACTTGCCCTTCCAGCCTTTCCACTTGCCCTTCCAGCCTTACCAGCCCTTCGCCTCTGGAAAAAAACCGTGCAAGAATGCCCTCTATTAGTTCGCGTCCTGGCCTGGAGTCAACGGGGCGGGGGGGAGGGGGGGGGGGAAAGGGAACGAGACAGCGAGTTTTACAGTGAATAATTATAATACGTCATCATTACAACTTCCAATGGGCTTGCATGGGGCGCGGGTGAATATGTGCGTGTGGCAAGGAGGTTGAATGCACCCTCTGACGCCTATTTCTTCAGCGCTGCAGGGTATTTGAGACGACAGCGTTCTAAAGACGTCGTTTTGCTGTGAAAAATATCGCGTTTTCTTTCAGTGAGGCGTGAGTGAGGCGGCTGGCGGCTGGTGGGAGGCGGCGGGGGTGGCGGCTGGTGGAGGCGATGGTGGCGGTGGTGGAGGTGGCGGCGGAGGCGGTGGTGGTGGAGGTGGCGGAGGTGGGGGCGGTGGTAGTGGCGGAGGCGGTGGCAGTGGCGGAGGCGGTGGTAGCAGTCTCTTTTGCTAGCGAGGGAAGGAAGGTCAGGCGGCTTTAAGCTGTCGTTGCCACCAAGGCAACGCTTTTCGCCTTTTGCAGATTCTCTCAGCGACAATGCAGGAAAAAAGGATCACGTTTCCTTGACAAAAAATACTGTTCTCGACGCTGTTAAGGTAAAGAAAATAATGATACTACTACTACTACCACTACTACTACTACTACTACTACTACTACTACACTACTACTACTACTACTACTATACTACTACTACTACCAATACTACTAATCTACAGCATCATTGTTTCACGTAAAAATCCACTTCTCTCCTACACAGCCTCGCCATGTAGCGTTAATGCAGAAACTACAAGACATTCCACCTGCAATAAGAAACAGGATGAACGCACCACCACCACCGCCACCACCACCACCACCACCACCACCACCACCACCACCACCACCACAACCACCACCACCAACCAGCTAACACGGATTAATGGCAGACGCCCCGATAAACACTTAGGGTTATTATCTGCACCGACTCCAAGCTGATTATCACAGGCCTACGAACAACAACAACAACAACAACAACAACAACAACAACGACGATCATCACTTCCACCATAGACTCAGAATGTCACACACCCCCACCACCACCACAAACCACACCAACACCTCCACCACCACCACACACCACCACCACCACAAATAACACACCACAACCACCACCATACACCATCACACCACAACCACCACCATATACCATCACACCACAACCACCACACACCACCACCACCACAACTACCACCACCACAAAACACACCACCACCACCACCACCACCACCACCACACACCACTACCACCACACACCACTACTACCACACACCACCACACCACACCACCACCACCACCACCACCACAAACCACACCACCACCACCACACACTACCACCATTCACCACCACAAACCACACCATCACCACAAACAACACATCACCACCACCATCATACACCATCACACCGCAACCACCACACACCGTAAAGTCCACAGTTTCGTCTTCCTTAGCGGATCAGAAATGCGATAAACACTTTGCCAGGATAGTGAAAAAAAAAAAAAGTAAATAAAAACAGTGAAAACTATAAATAAAAACAAGAAAGTATTGGAAGACTCAGGGAAGCAGAAAACACGTCTTATCTCAGAAGACATTAAAGTTTGTAAAGAATTATATTTTATTTTTTCTTTCTTTATGTTTCTCGTTATTTCAGCGCCATTTGTAAGAGAAGTAATTACGTAGACGTGTGTGAAGCCTTGACTTAATGTGGATTAAATTAGCTTGGATTAAAAAAAGTAAAACAATACAACAGGATATTACACACACACACAATAAATAAACAAATAAATGAACAACTAAAAAAACAATAAAAAAAAATATGAGCACTTCACACAAAAAAACGCCACACAAGGAAAAAAAAACGCTACACAAGAAAAAAAACGCCACACAAGAAAAAAAACGCCACACAAGAAGAAAAAAAACGCCACAGAAGAAGAAAAAAACGCCACACAAGAAAACAAAACTACACACAAAAAACCGCAACACAATACAAAAAAACGCCACACAAGAAGAAAAAACGCCACAATAAAAAAAACGCCACACAAGAAAATAACGCAACACAAGAAGAAAAAAACCGCCACACAAGAAAAAAAAACACCACATAAGAAGAAAAAAAACGCCACACAAGAAAAAAACGCCACAAGAAAAAAACGCCACAAGAAAATATTGGGCCACACAAGAAAAAAAAACACCACATAAGAGAAAAAAAACGCCACACAAGAAAAAAACGCCACAAGAAAAAAACGCCACAAGAAAATATTGGGCCACACAAGAAAAAAAACGACAAAAAAGAAAAACAAACGCCGCACAAGACAAAAAAATCCGCCACATTAGAAAAAACGCCACACAAGAAAACAAATAACGCACATGAAAAAAAAACGCCACATTAGAAAAAAAAAGCCTCAGAAGAAAACAAATCCGCCACATTAGAAAAAAAACGCCACACAAGAAAAAAACGGCGCACATGAAAAAAAACGCCACATTAGAAAATAAACCGCCACATTAGAAAATAAACCGCCACATTAGAACAAAACCGCCACACAAGAAAAAAACGGCGCACATGAAGAAAAAAAACGCCACATAAAAAATAAATACGCCATACAAGAAAAAAATCACCACACAAGAAAAAAACACGCCACACAAAGAAAAAAAACGCCACACAAGAATAAAATCGCCACACAAGAAACAAAAAACGGCACACAAGAAAAAAAAAAACGCCGCACATGAAAAAACACGCCACACACAAAAAAAAACACGCCACACAAGAACACAAAAACGCCACACAAGAAAACACACGCCACACAAGAAAAAAAAAACGCCACACAAGAAAAAACACGCCACACAAGAAACAAAAAACGCCACACAAGAAACAAAAAAACGCCACACAAGAAAAAAATAGGCAACACAAGAAAAATAACGCCACAAAAGAAGAAAAAAACGCCACACCAGTAAAGGAAATAAAAAAAAGAAAATAAGCTTCACAGTAAAAGGGAAACACAAACTACTCAGAAAAAAAAACACATTGAAATCCTGCGATAAAATGTTACGTAAAAAAGGACCGGAGAGAAAGACTTTTCGGAAAACTGTGTGGCGCTGTCCAGGAATCAGGGCGCCAGAGGGGAAGGGGGGAGGGGAAAGAGGGGAAAAAGGGGGTAGAGGAGGAGGAGGGGAAGAGGAAAAAGGGGGTGGGGGTAGAGGAGAAGGAGGAAAGTCAGGAGGGAGGGATGAGAGAGCCTTCACTTGAGGGGAGGGAGGGGAGGTGGGGGAGGGGAAAAAGAGGGGAAAGAGTAGGAGGAAAGAGGGTAGAGGAGGAGGAGGAAAGTCGGAGGGAGGGGAAAGAAGGTAGAGGAGGAGGAAAGGCGAGATGGAGGGGAAATAGAGGGGAAGAGAGGGGAAAGAGGGGGTAGGGGAGGAGGATGAGAGAACCTTCACTTGGTCTCAAAGAAAAGTTTTGGTGTGAAGGGAAATATCCGTCGCGGACTTCCCGATGTGAAAACGTCTGTGAGAAGGGTTAAAGTATACCTCCAAAAATATTCTCTCTCTCTTTCCTACACACACACACACACACACACACACACACACACACACACACACACACACACACACACACACACACACACACACACACACATAAAGAATCGCCGTGCCAATACACGGGCGGCAGAGAGGGTGTCGTTGGCGGGCTTGTCAATAACAGTCGCTGAGAGTATGGGAGGCAGCTGCTCTCTCGCCCTTCCTCCTTCCTCCTCCTCCTCCTTCCTCCTCCTCCTCCTCCTCCTCCTCCTCCTCCTCCTCCTCCTCCTCCTCCTCCTCCTCCTGTTTCTATTTGACCTCTCTTTCACTTTTTTGTTTTGTTGCTTTGTAATCTTTTTCGCCGCTCATTTTATCTTCCGGTTTTTTTCTCGGTTTCTGTTTCCTTTTCTAATTCCCTTCGATGTCCGTTTTCCTTTTTTTTTTTACTCTTTTTGCTAAAGGAAAAAAGGGAGGTTGCAAAAGGAAAGGGCAAAGGATACAAAAAAATAAAAAGAGAGTAAAGGCTTTGAAGGAGAGGCTGCCACGCGGGTTCCAGATGAAAAACTTTCCTCTTGAGATCCTTACAATTACTTTCTCCTTATTGGAAATCCAGCAAAGGACAGTCTAAGGGTCGTTGTTGTTGGTTTCTTGTCGCTCCTTCATCAAAACGACCAGGAAAGCTGAAGGAAGAGGAGAAGGAGGAAGAGGAGGTGGAAGAGGAGAAAGTGGATGAGAAGGAGGAGAAGAAGGAGGATGAGAAGTAGGAGAAGGAGGAGGAGAAGTAGGAAGTCTCTTGATGTTCTGTTGTACTTGGTTCTTTCCTTTAGTCCTCTTTCGCCTCATCACCTTAACAGACATACGAGAGAAGGAAGAGAAGGAGGAAGGAGGAGAGGAGGACAAGAGAAGGAGGAAGGAGGAGAGGAGGACAAGAGAAGGAGGAAGGAGGAGAGGAGGACAAGAGAAGGAGGAAGGAGGAGAGAAGGAAGAGAAGGAGGAAGGAGGAGAGGAGAACAAGAGGAGGAGGAAGGAGGAGAGGAGGACAAGAGAAGGAGGAAGGAGGAGAGGAGGACAAGAGAAGGAGGAAGGGATGGAGGAATGAAGTAGCAAAGGAGAATTATCGAGTTTCTGCTTTACTTCCTCCTGGTTTTACTTCACCCTATGAGCTACAAGACCTTAGGAAAGAAAAGACGAAGAAAGAAGAGGAAAGGAGGAGGAGGAGGAGGAGGAGGAGGAGGAGGAGGAGGAGGAGGAGGAGGAGGAGGAGGAGGAGGAGGAGGAGGAGGAGGAGGAGGAGGAGGAGGAAGGTATCTGTCTATGTTTTCCATCAGATCTATCGTCAATAAGCAAGCAATTGGGGGATGGAAAGTTACAAAGAAAAAAACGTAATGCTATTGACAACAAGAGAAAGGATCACATTGGCTGGTAGTAGTAGTCGTAGTAGTAGTAGTAGTAGTAGTAGTAGTAGTAGTAGTCGTAGTAGTAGTAGTAGTAGTAGTAGTAGTAGTAGTAGTAGTAGTAGTAGTA
The DNA here is from genome assembly GCA_016584305.1 of Chionoecetes opilio. NCBI lineage: Eukaryota > Metazoa > Arthropoda > Malacostraca > Decapoda > Majidae > Chionoecetes > Chionoecetes opilio. Next base: position 335,524 of record JACEEZ010005220.1, on the reverse strand, counting down.
GTAGTAGTAGTGGTAGTAGTAGTAGTAGTAGTAGTAGTAGTAGTAGTAGTAGTAGTAGTAGTAGTAGTAGTAGTAGTAGTAGTAGTAGTAGTAGTAGTAGTCGTCGTAGTAGTAGTAGTAGTAGCAGCAGCAGTAGTAGTAGTGGTGGTGGTGATGTCCTCCGAACTCATCTTCAGCTAACGACATCACTACATAACCTAAGTATCATCACATCCTCACCACCATCACCACCACGAACATAACCCCAATGACCTTATATTTCTTGCCCTTCACCCGACGTCACTCCACAACCACCACCACTACCACTTTCACCACACACACCACCACTACCACAGCTACATACCACACACCATCACCACAACCACCACTACCACTTTCACCACACACACCACTACTACCACAGTTATACATATCACACCATCACCATCTATTATAACACATTCACACCACACTACCTACAATACCACCATCACCACACCACCACCACCATCAGCAAGAACTACCACCACCACCACGACATAAAACATCAAGTTAAATCAAGTTAAATCAAGCACACATCAAGTTAAATCAAGTTAACTCAAGCACACATCAAGTTAAATCAAGTTAGCTCAAGCACACGTCAAGTTAAATCAAGTTAAATCAAGCACACATCAAGTTAAATCAAGCACACGTCAAGTTAAATCAAGTTAAATCAAGCACACATCAAGTTAACTCAAGCACACATCAAGTTAAATCAAGTTAAATCAAGTTAAATCAAGCACACATCAAGTTAAATCAAGTTAAATCAAGCACACCATCAAGTTAAGTCAAGTTAGATCAAGCACACATCAATTAAAATCAAGTTAAATCAAGCACACATCAAGTTAAATCAAGTCTTCCAATAACTCGACCGGGATGCTACCAGGAAAATAAAGAAGCATAATATTTTCCTTACAGGGTGAACGGCCGAGCTGATTCCAGGGATACGCCAGGGTTGTAGATAATCCTGGGGTTAAAAATGGAGCCGCACAGAAATAAAAGGTTCTTGGAAATAAAACTCAAAATTCTGGGAAATCGAGGAAATCGGGAACTGATCTTAGGATTAAATGAGATGTTACTTGTGACTGAATGTTCTGATGATTTCCTTTTCCGTGGTTAGAGGAACGAAGACACATGTAAAATACTATAAAATAAAAACAAAAACAAAAAATATGGTGATGATAATAATAATACTGACTAGCCGTAAGAAATAAAAGAATAAAAATAAAATAATAAAATAAAAGGAATGAATAAAATAATAATAAGATAAGATACTTTGATCCTATCTAGACACTTTGCAAGTACCAACTACAAGGTTATTGACTATACAAAGCGCCACCACGCCAGGACGAACTTGGTGGACTCGAACCGCTGACCGAATGCAGTAAAATAATAAAATAAGACTAAAATAAAAGGACATTTAAGTGTTATCTGAGTAATGAATGTGGGGCTATAAGTGTTAGATGGTTGTATAAACGTAGGATGTAAGATGAGATACAACATGAATACAAATCAGTTAGTGGAGCGAAACGGGTAATTGGGTACTGAATATAATTGGTTTACTTCTCTAATGATCCACGATAAGTCTTTAACATCATTACTCTTAATGACCTCTCTCTCTCTCTCTCTCTCTCTCTCTCTCTCTCTCTCTCTCTCTCTCTCTCTCTCTCTCTCTCTCTCTCTCTCTCTCTCTCTCTCTCTCTTCTCTCTCTCTCTCTCTCTCAATCAATGGACACTCAGTTTGAGCTTGAATCAAAGCATCCTTATACTCAATATGCAACAACACCCCCCCACTCCTATCATAACAACACCCACCCACTCCTATCATGTTTATTCAAGGAAATTTACAAGTCCAATGAATTAATTAGCATCAAAGGTGGACCGGATATCCGATTCCGCATCCGCATCCCACGAATATCCGCGGCATTAGCCTTTGCGCCCGTGGTGGGTTCCCATTACCCCGGGACACAGGGCTAGTGTGACATCCGGGTTACCACAGTTACCTTCCCCAGGTTTCCCCAGGTATCCATTTATCGACAAACCCCGAAAGGAAGGATGAACAGCTGGGTGGACTGCCGCCGACTGTCCTTACCCGGATTCGAACCAGGGCCCGCGGATTCGTAGCAAGGCGCGCTATCCACAACACCACGGAGGCGACGTCTTAGGATTTCTTTACATTTTAGTCTAAATTTTAAATCTCTTAGTGTTACTGCCATAGGGACGTACTTATAGGTAAAACAAGTATCGGTGCCTAGGGGTCCGATGAATACTGTAAACATTCGGTCAAGTGCTGATGATATGGGAGAGTTTTCGTTTTCTTCGTTCCGTAGAGTCAGAATGTTTCACGCCTACACTCTTAGAAAAGAAGGGTAGGAAAAGGGTAGAAAAAGGGTGTTTGTAGTGATGAAATACTGCTACCCTTTTTCTACCCTTACAAATATACCCTTTTGCAACCCTAAATATACCCTTTTCCAACCCCAAATATACCCTTTCTCAAGCCTCTCGTCTAAAAAGGGTAGATAAAGGGTAGATGAAGGGTATAATCGGCAGCATCTACCCTCCAGCCTGGACATAGGGTATAAAAAGGGTAGTGATGGTGCGATGTAACAATTCTACCCTTAATATACCCCCCATTTCTGAGAGTGTATAGTGCACCGATAATTGTTTTACCCATAGTACGTGTGTGCTGGTGCTTATTCTTCACAGTCTTGCATCCCAGTTTATGCTTAACGATATTTAACACCTATTAACCGTAGCGATTGATTGCATACGACAGTGTATTGGTGATGTGTACTGCAAATTTAAATCTATACATTTTCGTCTGTCAAAGAGTCTTGGCTCAACAGACCATGCCGTTAGTAGACATGGTATATATAAGTTTGTTTATACAGTTTATAGATGTAACAATAATGGCAATACATTTACTATACTTACTATACTAGGTGAAGAAACGAAGGCGCGCCGATGTACAGGCACAGTGGAGGAAGAGGGTAGCTTGGCCGAGGGCAGCTGTTCGAGCAGACCTACTCAGCATTAGTCAGCGTGTGAGGCGCGTGTGTGATGACAGACCGGCGATAAAGCAGCACACACATGATGACCACCGTGTGAGAGGCGGGGCAAAGGGCGTCTCCAGACAGAGTAAGCCTTAAACCCCTACGGTGAGGACGTGTGCCTTGTACCCCCGACTGAGTACCCTCTGTACCTCCTAGAAGACCCTACACACGTAAGTCCAGTGGCTACATTAACAGAGCATTAATTCTACGGCTGAGAACAAGAAAGGCCAATGTCACAAATCTATGTTTTGAGAAAAATGTGTTTGAAATATTGCATCCTTCATCATGGCATCAGGTAATAACAGCAGATGAAAGATTTTTTTTTCAGTAATTACTTAGATTATAACCTATCATTTCTTGCAATGATAGATACATACATTTCCAGTTCGGTGGTGGACTTATCTAAAATTAGCCATTTTTTGACATTGGCCCTTCTAGTTCTCAGCCCTAGAATTAAGAGTCTTTCTAGATGTGTATTTGTCAAAGGAAATACTTTGTAATTAGTGTGTTCCCTGCTGAGTAACAAGTGACGTCTATACGTGCCTTGGTCATAAGAAATACGTAGTAGGTCGCATGTATCCCCGGGTTCGACCGAAAACATAAATGTATCGAGTCGTATATGGTGTAGTCCTGCCGCCGGGCTGAAGTGCGCCGACACTCTGCATCTTGAAACTTTAATAATCTGTGGCTTAAACTCTTGATGGCTAGAAATATCCGCATTCGCATCCGTAAATAGTGAAAAATGGACAACCAGTTCACCTCTAATGAGCATAATTAGCCAAGTAGAATTGCTGGTTAACTTTCTTCCTCACTTGCATCCATTCAAGACGCCACAATGGAGAGTGGGAACTGAAGGTGTCGATGTTACAAAGAAAACATCACAGACTTTCCACTTGTACGAGGCAGAAAAACAGGATTATAGATAAGAAAACAAGTCTTCATATGTGTTGAATGCACACACACACACGCACACACACACACACACACACAGACACAGACACAGACACACACACACACACACACACACACACACACACACACACACACACACAACCAGAAGGAAAAAAAATTGAAACTCCTCTAGATCTATAAAAAAAAAAAAAGGGCACAATTAGAACACAGGAATTACTCTCACGTTGATTAAAGCACACACACACACACACACACACACACACACACACACACACACACACACACACACACACACACACACACACACACAACCAGAAAAATTAATAATTGAAACACCTCTAGATCTAAAAAAAAAAAAAAAGAGAGCACAATTAGAACGGGACGAAAACAGACAGTGCTCTCACGTTGATTAAAGTCACCGAGAAGGAAGTGTAGCGAGGCGAGGCGGCAGTGCAATCCAACAGGTGATTAGAATAGAAATACCTGTCGATTGCTCTCTCCGTCTCACTCCTCTTTATTCTCTCTCTCTCTCTCTCTCCTCTCTCTCTCTCTCTCTCTCTCTCTCCTCTCTCTCTCTCTCTCTCTCTCTCTCTCTCTCTCTCTCTCTCTCTCTCTCTCTCTCTCTCAGTATGGAGTCTGTATTATTCTCCTGTCCGTCCATCTGTCTCTCTTGATTGGTTTTCAATATATGGTTGACAGGCGCCTTTCTACCTGCAGCTTCTGTCTATCATTGCACCTGTGGCCAAGCATCTCTCTCTCTCTCTCTCTCTCTCTCTCTCTCTCTCTCTCTCTCTCTCTCTCTCTCTCTCTCTCTCTCTCTCTCTCTCTCTCTCTCTCTATCTCTCTCTCTCCATCTCTCTACGGTGCTATATCACATCAACTGGATTCCGAGTTTAATGAGGCGAAGGAAATTATGATCGAAGAGGGCGTCAAGAATTCGACATCTCTAGGAAGAGCTGATGTTGATGTTGATGTGTTTTGCTCCGTCGACGCTCGTTATGAATTTTATAGTCCCTTTAATTACGCGGAATTCATTGTCCTTTAAAAAAAACACATCATTTCTCGCTCGTGTAATACATATTAGTTTCTGTTCCTTGCTTGTTTGTTTATCGTATATAATATTATCCAAACAGTTTTTTTGTTTTGTTATGTCGCATTCAATACAATTATTAACAGAGTGATGATGTAATTTTTTCCTCCTCCTCCTCCTCCTCCTCCTCTTTCTATTAATACTACCACTATTTTTTCTCCTCCTCCTAATCCTCCTCCTCTTCCTCCTACTACTACTACCACTATTCCTTATCGTCTTCCTCCTCCTCCTCGTCCTCCAATTCTTCCTCCTCGTCCTCCAATTCTTCCTCCTCCTCCTCCAATTCTTCCTCCTCGTCCTCCAATTCTTCCTCCTCGTCCTCCAATTCTTCCTCCTCGTCCTCCAATTCTTCCTCCTCCTCCTCCTCCTCCTCCTCCTCCTCCTCGTCTTCCTCCTCCTACAACTACTACAATTTCTCCTCGTCCTCCTCTTCCTCCTCCTACTACTATACTAATAAAACAATTTATATCCCTAGTGTCGCAAAAGACTTCTAAAAAATGTTCTTCTTCTTCTGCCTTCTAAAGAAAAATAAATCCAAGAAAGAAGAGAAGAAAAAACACAAAAGATATCCGGTTGGTTCCATTACATTTGCCGATACGGTCTAAATCCTTTGTTAAATCCTTTGTTATTCCTTTACACTCTAACACGATATTCCTTTTTCGGTATTATTTTTAAAGGCGTTTCAAAGGATAGGCCTACACACCACACTCAATTTCCTTCTTCGTAACATGATCGTCCTATAAACATAAGATAAGTTTAAAAAATCCTAAAAGCTTGTACTATAAACATAAGATAAGTTCAGAAAATTTTAAAATCTTATAAACATTAGAAAAGATCAGAAAATCCTAAAATCTTAAGTAGTACACCTCATTCTATCATACGTAGCTGTAAGGCGTGTTGGACCCTTTCTATTTCTTAACACAGGATTCAATTACATCGCATCCCCGCGGCTCAGAACACGATTTAACACCACGATAAAGTGTTGGATCTCCTCATAATCCTCTAGTAAAACCTGTCTTTGCCTTTCTATGCTACCACATTCACAGGTTCATAAGAGAAAGCGGACACATTCAACCTTCCTATTTCGTTCGCAGGAAAAAATAATATCGACTTCCTTACAAATCCACTCACTTTATTCCCATATTTGTGTGGATTCGACGAACTTACGATTTTTCGATGCAATTTTCCTGCGAGAAAGCCAATTTGGAGGAGCTTTGGCTGATAAAAGGAAGGACTAAAAGACTATGGAGTAAAAGTGATGTTATTAAGTGTGTGGGTCCAGGTGTGTGGTGCATGGAGGAGGGAGGGAGGGAGTGTGATGCAGGGGGGGGGAGTGAGGGAGTGTGATGAGGGAGGGGGAGGGAGGGAGTGTGGTGCAGGGAGGGGGGAGGGAGGGAGTGGATGCAGGGAGGGGGGAGGGAGGAGTTGATGCAGGAGGGGGGAGGGAGGGAGAGTGGTGCAGGGAGGGGGGAGGGAGGGAGGTGTGATGCAGGGAGGGGGGAGGAGGGAAGTGTGGTGCAGGGAGGGGGGGAGGGAGGGAGTGTGGTGCAGGGAGGGGGGAGGGAGGGTGTGTGGTGCAGGGAGGGGGGAGGGAGGGAGTGTGATGCAGGAGGGGGGAAGGAGGAGGTGGTGCAGGGAGGGGGGAGGGAGGGTGTGGATGCAGGGAGGGGGGAGGAGGGTGTGTGTGCAGGAGGGGGGAGGAGGGTGTGTGGTGCAGGGAAGGGGGGAGGGAGGGTGGGGCAGGGAGGGGGAGGGAGGATGTGTGATGCAGGAGGGGGGAGGGAGGGTGTGTGATGCAGGGAGGGGGGAGGGAGGGTGTGTGATGCAGGGAGGGGGGAGGGAGGGTGTGTGATGCAGGGAGGAGGGAGGGAGGGTGTGTGATGCAGGGAGGGGGAGGGAGGGTGTGTGATGCAGGGAGGAGGGAGGGAGGGTGTGTGATGCAGGGAGGGGGAGGGAGGGTGGTGGTGCAGGGAGGGGGGAGGGAGGGTGTGTGGTGCAGGGAGGGGGGAGGGAGGGTGTGTGGTGCAGGGAGGGGGGAGGGAGGGTGTGTGATGCAGGGAGGGGGGAGGGAGGGTGTGTGATGCAGGGAGGGGGGGAGGGAGGGTGTGTGATGCAGGGAGGGGGAGGGAGGGTGTGTGGTGCAGGGAGGGGGGAGGGAGGGTGTGGTGCAGGGAGGGGGGAGGGAGGGTGTGTGATGCAGGGAGGGGGGAGGGAGGGAGTGTGATGCAGGGAGGGGGGAGGGAGGGTGTGTGATGCAGGGAGGGGGAGGGAGGGGTGTGTGGTGCAGGGGGGGGGGAGGGAGGGTGTGTGGTGCAGGGAGGGGGGAGGGAGGGTGTGTGGTGCAGGGAGGGGGGAGGGAGGGTGTGTGGTGCAGGGAGGGGGGAGGGAGGGAGTGTGATGCAGGGGGGGGGAGGGAGGGTGTGGGATGCAGGGAGGGGGGAGGGAGGGTGTGTGGTGCAGGGAGGGGGGAGGAGGGTGTGTGATGCAGGGAGGGGGGAGGGAGGGTGTGTGATGCAGGGAGGGGGAGGGAGGGAGTGTGGTGCAGGGAGGGGGGAGGGAGGGTGTGTGATGCAGGGAGGGGGGAGGGAGGGTGTGGGAGCAGGGAGGGGGGAGGGAGGGTGTGTGGTGCAGGGAGGAGGGAGGGAGGGTGTGTGATGCAGGGAGGGGGAGGGAGGGTGTGTGGTGCAGGGAGGGGGAGGGAGGGTGTGTGGTGCAGGGAGGGGGGAGGGAGGGTGTGTGATGCAGGGAGGGGGGAGGGAGGGAGGTGTGTGGTGCAGGGAGGGGGGAGGGAGGGAGTGTGATGTAGGGAGGGGGGAGGGAGGGTGTGGGATGCAGGGAGGGGGGAGGGAGGGGTGTGTGGTGCAGGGAGGGGGGAGGGGGGTGTGTGATGCAGGAGGGGGGAGGGAGGGTGTGTGATGCAGGGAGGAGGGAGGGAGGGTGTGTGATGCAGGGAGGGGGAGGGAGGGTGTGTGATGCAGGGAGGGGGAGGGAGGGTGTGTGATGCAGGGAGGGGGAGGGAGGGGTGTGGTGCAGGGAGGGGGGAGGGAGGGTGTGGTGGTGCAGGGAGGGGGGAGGGAGGGTGTGTGATGCAGGGAGGGGGGAGGGAGGGTGTGTGGTGCAGGGAGGGGGGAGGGAGGGATTTGTGATGCAGGGAGGGGGGAGGGAGGGTGTGGGATGTAGGGAGGGGGGAGGGAGGGTGTGGTGCAGGGAGGGGGGAGGGAGGGTGTGTGATGCAGGGAGGGGGGAGGGAGGGTGTGTGATGCAGGGAGGGGGGAGGGAGGGAGTGTGGTGCAGGGAGGGGGGAGGGAGGGTGTGTGATGCAGGGAGGGGGGAGGGAGGGTGTGGGATGCAGGGAGGGGGGAGGGAGGGTGTGTGGTGCGGCAGGGAGGGGGTGAGGAGAAGAGGGGGGGAGGGAGGGGGGGGTCAGTATATAGGAGGGTGTGAGGGATGGAGGGATGTCTTTTTTTTTTGTCTGGGGAACGAAAGGACGAGTGAGAAAATCGTGCAGTGTTAGACCTCCTCTTTCTAATCCATTAACTCTCTCTCTCTCTCTCTCTCTCTCTCTCTCTCTCTCTCTCTCTCTGCCTTAGCTATGACAGGGTTTGGACGTTGCCTACACCAGCTCTGGAGAAGTGTAGTATTCCCCCGGAGCCGTGGTCAAGCCTGGTTGGCTCACCAAACTGGCTCGCAGACATGCAGTCCGCCAGCGTCGATGAAGTAATGGGTGATCTCGAGATGAGTGACTCTGATTCTGCAACGAACTGGGAACAGCGTCCGATTAAACGACGTAGGGGGAAGATGGTCGTTCCAGATCGTGAGCAGAGGTCAAGGGAGGAGCAGGAGGCCCCTACGATGGAGGTAGAACAACATCAGAGGCAGGAGCAGGAGGCCCCCGCGTTGGAGGAAGAACTGAATCGGAGGAAGAGTTTGTATTTTCCCGCTGGGGACTTAATGACACTATCCCAGAAGAGAGTATGGGCAGCGCGGTTGGCTGTGAAGCATCGTGAGTTCCGCCCGTTGTTGAAGGAGGGAGTGAGTAGGCCGTTTGTGACTGTGGAGGGGCAAGCTGCGGTGGACTACCGAACGTCAGTTGGGTTTCAAGATACTGTCCATGTTGACCTTGGTAAGTTTGAAAAATTTACCAAAGTATTTATAGCGCCCTATGATAAGGAACTAGACCCGGAGTTGTTGCTGACCAGTGACGTTAATGTTGTTTGGGCCAAGCGTCACGTGATTAACAAGCAAGAGAAGGCAAGTATTGTGGCACTTATGACGGTGTGGTTCCAGATCGCATCTGGGTGCCAGGAAATGGATGGAGGAGAGTGAGAAAATATGTGGAGCTGCCTCCTATGTGCTTTAATTGCTGTAGGTATAAGGCTTGGCGTTGTCGATATGACAGTGTGTCGTTTTTGTAGTGGCAAGCACAGCAGTAAGGATTGTGCTGCGAAGATTCAGGGGTGTGTGATGATTCCACCTCAGTGCTGTAACTGTGGTCAGGCCCGTAACGCAGGCTCTACAAAGTGTGCGAAAAGACCCTTGTTAATGAGTGCAGTCAAGGTCATTCCGAATGAAGCTCCGAGACAGTCTGTGCCCGCACACCCTCCTGAGAGGAATGCGTGGTTCCCTGCACTGAGTGATCAAGACGAGGCATCGGCAGTGGCAGTGTCGGTCTCTGCTTCACGTGATATACCGAAACGTACGACGCGGCCTCATAAGCAGGCTGCTGCTGATGATGGACTGCAACCAATGCTGAAGTATTGGACTCCCCGCAGGGCCGGCAGGCGGGATGTGGCAGGTGCGGCGGCTGCGTCTAAGGAGGCAGCGCCACCATCGCCGCCAGTTAAGAGCCCCAAGCACCAAGCTACGTTGCCTTCTCTGCGACAGAGGAATGTGGCCGACGATGTGGAGGATAATGATGCCCTCAGGTGCCTGGTAGTTTGCGTTACCAGATTTGAGGCTGACAATAGGAAGTTGCAGGAACGACTACGGAAATTAGAAGAGCGACAAGGCGACAAGGCGACAAGGCAGGCGTCTACGACAGAAAACGGAGCTGAGGGGAGGTTGGTGAAAACTAAAGAAAGAATCACTTCACTCACTGGTATGTTGACCGAGTTTCTCGCTAAAAAGGCTGTGTTGTTGGGTGATGAGATGCAAGGGTCTGATTTAATCAAGGTGATTAAATTACTGGAAATAGTGCAGCAATGTGAACAAGCATAAATACTCTCAAATGTATATCCTGGAATGTAAATGGCCTTGGTGCTCGGATGACTGACCTGCATTGTTATGTGTTGCATAATGATATTGAGCTATAGCTGATGATTTGATGGAAAAGTGGGCACGTGCAGCGAGCATGTCTTGTTTGCCAGGGGAAATTGATTAGAGATTTCCAGAAACATGAGTTTGGGAGGAGTGCTTTTATACGTACTTGTATTAACAGAAGTGACCGTTCGTGTGCTGCTATCACGAGAGATGAACTGTTGGCTGTGGTCAAGAAGGGAAAATCCACAGCTCCTGGTGCTGATGGCATTACGTATGAAATTCTGAATTGTTTGGCGAGTATGGAGAAGGGACCATTGTTAGATTTATTTGATATGAGTTTCAGCTTGGGGAGACTACCAAGAAAATGGAAGGAAGCTGTTGTAGTTCCGGTTCCTAAGAGCAGCGGAGGCCACAGGCCTGTGTCCCTAACATCATGCATGTGTAAGATGATGGAGAGAATAATTTTGAATAGGTTATTATATTTGCTTGGTGATAATATTTCCAGTACTATGTATGGTTTTGTTAAAGGAAAAAGTACATCTGATTGTGTCATTGCTTGTCTCTCGAATCCAGATGATTACTGCAGAGTTTTTGTGGCTCTACAAGGTGCCTTTGATGAGGCAAATGACATGATATTATATGAGTTGGCTAATCTTGGTGTTTCTGGTAGGATGCTGGGTTGGATATCTCACTATCTTAGTGATAGGAGTGCAAGGGTTTGGTAGGAAGGGAAATTTTCTGTTGTTCGCCATTTTGAGCTGGGAACTCCCCAAGGAGGGGTTCTCAGTCCCACATTATCTAATGTTTTAATGAATAGAATTGCGAACGATGTGTATCCTTCTGGTGTTAAGCCTATACTTTATGCAGACGACATATTGGTCCAGTCCTCTAGTGTGGCTAAGATACAGGTTGCTCTGAATCAATTCAGCCGTAATTGCGTTCCACTGGGGCTTGTTGTTAATGAGGTGAAGATAAAATATCAGTGTAGGAGCCACAGAAATATTGCACTGACATTAAATGGTAAGGTACTTGAAAGAGTACAAGCATACAAGTACTTGGGTATGTATGTAGGTTATAATAAGACTGCACAGAATGCTGAATTGAGACATATTGAAGCCTTATGTCGGGGCAGACTAGTTCCACTGCGTGCTTTGTCCTACCCAGGACGTGGTGTTGGGTTACCAATCCTACGTATGATGTATATCAGTACTGTTCGGTCGATAATTGACTATGCCGCAACATGCTTGTCTGTTTTGGGGATGACACTGGTGAACAGAATCGAACTGTTGCAAAATGAGGCCATGAGGATTATATTCGGGTGTCAACGAAATGCTATGATTGATGCAATGCGCTTGGAATTGAATTTACCTAGTGTATGTGACAGGATACAGGAACTCAATGTTAGAAGTGTTGTAAAATATGTTAGACCGAGTGGCCAATCGGATGTTGTGAGGGATCTGCAATGTATTAGGAAGAGTAAATCAGCCTTTGTAAGGAATGTTAAGGAACACCTGGATAAGTACAAGGTTGCACATTTGTGTTGTCCTTTACAGATGAGCACCAATCCCCTCCCTCCCTGGGAGGAGGCGAGAGTGGAGGTGGAAATTGAACCTTTATCTATGAAGAAATACGAGTTTATTCCGGGCTATCTGAGGGCTTGGTACTGCCATATGGTTGATTGATTGTCTTCCCAAGGATAATGCTATACATGTTTTTTGTGATGGATCGGTAAGTGAAGATGGGCGGGCTGGTTGTGGTATACTGATGTGGGACTATGACGGATGTCAGGAGAAGTGTGAGAGTACTGTAACTCTTCGATTGTCTGATGGTATTTCATCTACTCAGGCTGAACTGTATGGTATTTATGTTGCTCTTTGTCGTGTGCAAGACAAAGGCAAGGATGTGTATATATTTGTGGATAGTAGGGCAGCATTAGATTCTCTTAATAGTCGGAGGCCTGTGTATGTAGAGATAGTGTCTTTATGTAAAAACCTTATGAAAAGCATTAAGGTCACGTTCCACTGGATACCCTCTCATGTTGGCATTCCCTAAAATGAAAAGGCAGATGTGTTGGCCAAATGTGGAACTGAGAAGAATGATATTGATGTCATTTGTCACTTATCCATAAGGCAGATCCGAAGTATAGTTAGGAAGGAACAGAATTGTATTGCCAGAGGTAGGATGATGAGGGAGCATGCCGATAGTGGTACATTTAGACACTACGATAAGGTTAGTGATCATGTTGCTGTTACTTAGGGTAAAAAGGGTACGCAAAGTGACGCTGTGAAAATGAGGATGAGGTTAGGATATAAATATTACTGGCAGTACAAAGGAGTATCTACTGTAGAGGAGACACGGTGTAGGGTTTGTGGGGCTGAAAATGGTCACACTTTAGAGCATTATGTGCTGCGGGGTTCGTGTGTCAGTGGTTTTAGGAACAATAACATTGATGATGTGACTGAACAGATCATATGGATGTTGCAGAATGGAGTAGTGGAAGAAATTTTAAGGAAGTGTAAGGATTTTGCCCCGCCACGGTGATTGCGTGCGGGTTTGTTGTTTGTCTGTTCCTGTACTTGTGTGCATTGTGGGTGTTGTTTCAGTGTAGTTTTCTTTGTCCCTCTTTCCGGGTTATTGGTTAATGTAGGATTGTCTTTTGTATGTCGTTGTACTTTTGTGTTTTGTGGATGATGTTTCAGTGCAATAGTCTTGGCTAATGTTGACGTTTTTTTTTTTTTTTTTTTTTGTAGGTGTCTATTTTGTTTGTGAAGGTGTTTTGTGATTGTGGGAGGTGTTTCATGAGATGTCATTTGTAATTGGGATGTGGTACTGGGTGTGGTTAGCAATCTGTTTCATCCATTTGTCTTGTGTTGTAACATTGACAATAAAGTTCTCTCTCTCTCTCTCTCTCTCTCTCTCTCTCTCTCTCTCTCTCTCTCTCTCTCTCCTCTCTCTCTCTCTCTCTCTCTCTCTCTTCTCTCTCGCTGCCGCTCTCTTCTCTCTCTCTGCTCGTCCTCGCCTCTTCTCTCTCTTGCCTTCTTAGCCAATCAGTCAGAAAATACTCTCCTATACAATCAAATTACTTTCTTCATTTCTTAGTGTCTATTTGGTTTCTTTCTCTCTCTCTTTTATCACACCACGTAAACAAGTAAACAAGTAAGACAAGTAAACAAGTAAACAAGGGTGGTGGCTCGGAACATCGGCACAACACGCAGCAAACATGTTACCCCTCACACCAACACCCAAACAAGCTCTCCAACAAGGCAGGAAAACAACACTGGTGATGAATACAAACACGGATCCTCGAATACAGGACCTCCACGCAAAGACTACTCTATACTGGACTTGCTACTCATTTTGGGCTATTTCCAGTGGAGGCCAGTTTTGCGATTCCTGCCATTTGCGAACATCATTCCCTTTTCCCTTCCTATGATTTATCAGTATATATGATATACCGTTATCTTCGTAAATGTTTGTTCTATAATATTATCAAATAAAAAACAGTAAAATACACTAAAGAAATGCCATTATGAGAGAGTGAAGAAATATCCATGAACTTGAACTCATCGCCATTTAATATTTTGCGAGAAAACATTTTAGATGAAATATATCCATAGAAGCGGATTTTCATTAGCTTTCCATTGATATATTTCGTTTTCTGATAAATGAATCAGAACCATGCATAAATTAGCGTTAACTAAAAAAATAACATCATCTATCGGGATAATTACCCGATTGATGATGTTATTTATTTAGTTAACGCTAATTTATGCATGGTTCTAATTAATTTATCAAAAAACGAAATATAGCAATGGAAAGCTAATAAAATTCCGCTTTTATTGATATGTTGCATGTAAAAAGTCTTCACGCAAAATATTAAATGGCGATGAGTTTAAGTGAATATAAGTTCATGCATATTTCTTCAGTCTCATAATGGAATTTCTTTAGTGTATTTTACAGTTTTTTATTTGATAATATTATAGGACAAACATTTACGAAGATAACAGTGTATCATTTATACTGATAAGCCATAGTCTACTGTATTCATGGAACACTTTTTTACTTGCCAATCCGATTGATAATGTTATTTTTTTAGTTAACGCTAATTTATGCATGGTTCTAATTAATTTATCAGAAAACAAAATATATCAATGGAAAGCTAATGAAAATTCGCTTCTATTGATATGTTTCATCTAAAATGTTTTCTCGCAAAATATTAAATGGCGAAGAGTTTACTAAGTATATATTGAGGTCATGCATACAGGGTGTAACACGAGTTTCTGCAAATATTGCGAAAGATGATATATCGTATAATTCTAAGTAGAAAATACTCTATACACATATGCTTTTTGAAGCTTCCTTTAGACGTGAGATGAATTGTAAAAAATCCCGGCGGCCGGTATTGTCACAGCGATGCAACGTATGGAGGTGCACTCACTATTGCCACTCGGTGAAATTTTGGATTATTTAATCATAATTTTTACTTGAAATGGAACATTAATTTAGCTTTTAACAACACAATTGGTATTAATTAAATTAATTTAAAAGCTAAATTAATGTTCCATTTCAAGTAAAAATTCTGATTACATAATTCAAAATTTCACCGAGTGGTAAACGCAAGTGCACCTCCATACGTTGCATCGCTGTGACAA
>JACEEZ010005220.1:303040-308040 GCA_016584305.1 Chionoecetes opilio | reverse complement strand
ATGATATACTCCAAGTTATATTCTTATCTCTCTCTTTCCTCAAGCTGTATTAGATTTACGACTCAATGTTGAAAATGTAAATGATATCTTTGGTGTGTCTGTTACGATGCTAATCTGACATGAGAGAGAGAGAGAGAGAGAGAGAGAGAGAGAGAGAGAGAGAGAGAGAGAGAGAGAGAGAGAGAGAGAGAGAGAGAGAGAGAGAGAGAGAGAGAGAGAGAGAGAGAGAGAGAAAAAAAACTGATACAATAGTATTACTAACCAAGAGAGAGAGTGAGAGATACACACACACACACTGATACAATACAAATACTAACCACGTCAAGACAGGCTAATAAAGATGCCCGTCATGCTTACAATATTGGAAAAGAGATAATCTTTGACGGGGTGGGAGCAGCGGCAGTAACTCAATAGAACACTTCGAGAGGCACCGATTATCGCCCCAGCCATCGCGTGTGGCCTGAGCTGCCTTCATCAACACCCGCCTGCAGGAGAGCGCTATCGGATATCCAAGAACACCACCGATACACGACGCGTTGCTGCCTGTCTGAACACGTGTACAATTTATTGAGAGATGATTATCGAGGCGAGGCGCTGCTCTAAATACCTGAGGCAAGGATAGGCTACCAGACGGATTAACCAGATGTGTGTGTGTGTGTGTGTGTGTGTGTGTGTGTGTGTGTGTGTGTGTGTGTGTGTGTGTGTGTGTGTGTGTGTGTGTGTGTGTGTGTGTGTGTGTGTGTGTGTGTGTGTGTGTGTGTTACCTTTTGCAAGATCTGAGTTCTTGTCACCGCCTGTTTCTTCTCCTTCAGCTATAGTGCTATATATGCTATATATATATGCTTCAGCTATATATGCTTCAGCTATATATAAATGCTATACTGATAAATGAGAAGTTTCTATCGATATATACACCCACGTTGCACCATTATTTAAGAATGACTAGTTAGCGGTTTGGCGAAGAAACGATACAACTAACAGACCTCATCCCGGCGCCTAAAGGCCCCCATCCACGGTGCGATCTGGTCGTACGACCGTCGGACAGATCTGGTTGGATCCAACCAGATTGGATCGTGAGTGGGGTGATTTTGGTCTGTCCGACCGACTGACAGCTGGTCGGATGCGACCAAGCAGTGTTTGGTTTTTAGATCCGACAGATCATCCGGTTCAGACCGGATCGCACCGTGAGTGTGCTGATCGTGAGGCCAGCCGTCAGTTTCGCCACTGACAGCGTCGCGAGAGGACTACCAAGATGAATATTGTTTCTTTAATGAGAAGCACTTTTGGACAGAATTCATCCAATTATATAGAAACTGAATGTTTGTGGGAAATAAAAAGCAAAGAGTAAATGGATAAATTTAAGAAAAATGCAACTTATGAGTATATAGGTGTCTTGCACGTGACATCACAGCCCTTGTTGTGGCTGCGACAGGCGCGGGAAATGCGACCTGGAGGATCAACAAACTCCACTTGCCGCCCGTGTTTGCCAGCTTATAGTAATTTTCCCCTACCAAATATATGTTTATCAGTATAAAAGACATACCGTCATCTTCGGAAATGCTTGTTCTATAATATTATCAAATAAAAAACCGTAAAACACACTAAAGAAAGGCCATCATGAGACTCAAGAAATATGCATGAACTTAATATTCACCAACTCCAGCTCCCATTTAATATTTTGCTCGAACACTTTTTAAATGAACAATGTCAATAGAAGCGGAATTTCATTAGCTTTCCATTGATATATTTCGTTATCTGATAAATAAATTAGAACCATGCATAAATTAGCGTTAACTAAATAAATAACATCATGATATGGGGTAATTTTTCCCGATTGATGAGGTTATTTATTTAGTTAACGCTAATTTATACATGGTTCTAATTCATTTATCAGATAACGAAATATATCAATGGAAAGCTAATGAAATTCCGCTTCTATTGACATTGTCCATGTAAAAAGTTTTCCAGCAAAATATTAAATGGGAGATGGAGTTGGTGAATATTAAGTTCATGCATATTTCTTGAGTCTCATAATGGCCTTTCTTTAGTGTGTTTTACGGTTTTTTATTTGATAATATTATAGTACAAACATTTCCGAAGACAACAGTATATCTTTTATACTGATAAACATATCTTTGGTAGGGGAAAATTATCATAAGCTGGGAAACACGGGCGGCAAGTGGATTTTGTTGGTCATCCAGCTCGCTCCGACGGGCATTTGGCTTGAAGACGGCGGCATTTGGCTTGAAGACGCTAGGTCGTGACGTCAGTGCTAGACACCTATTGGTAGAGAAACTCGAGGAGCGACAGTGAGCGAGTGAGGCTAATGTTGAAACAGTAAAAAAAAAAAAAAAAAATATATGAGAAGTGTGTGCCGGAAATATATTAAGAAAATAACTGCCTCTGTGAAATTTAGTGTGAACGCGGATGTTTACGCTCCTCATTTGTGGTATCAGATTCCATCAAAAGTAATTAAATCCTCGTTGCATAGACCCATCATGAGAACCACTCTCCACCGTTTCTATCACCAACTGAACTGGTCTTGAGGTGCGGTCGGAACGTTAGTGGGTGGTAGGAAATCCATCGGATCAGGTCTGTCGGATCAGATCGTACGACCAATCGTACCGTGGATGGGGGCCTTAAGGAGCTGGGATGTGTTTGTCTAACGTTTTAATCCCGAAGGAGGAATTAAAACAGGGAAACGGTTAGTGGGAACGAGGAGTGGGAATTAATGTACACTGATCACCTACTCTTTCTAGACGCCGCCACACCAGCAGTTATTTTTCCCGTATATGTTCGCTTACAGTAGTGTAGGGATCGTAGTCAGGGCTCCTCGCAGTAGTGAAGGTATGGTAGCATGGTCAAGGTTATCCTACATCGAGGGCAAACGTTGATTCCTATTGGTTGGGTGTAGCGAGGATTCGTAAGGCTGAGGGTGGATCTCGCCTCGCACACTCAGTATCAATCAAGGTACATAGCAGAGCTCTTGTATCTTCCTTGGTATCAATATCTATCTATTTTTCACCGCCAGAAAGCTTAGGTGAGGGAGAAGGGCAGGTGTTCAGGAGTGTTCATCCGTTGCTGCTGTGTTTGCATTGGAAGCCCCGAGAAGGTAAGCCAACGTTCCCATGCATTGCACAGCCGCCCTATACTGATCTCTCCCCCTGACTCGTCTTTTATCAAATGCGTGCACTCCCTCCAACCAATATTGCATCGCCTCTATCCAATAAGTTGTTCTCTCTCTCTCTCTCTCTCTCTCTCTCTCTCTCTCTCTCTCTCTCTCTCTCTCTCTCTCTCTCTCTCACACAGACACACACACACACACACACACACACACATATTTTTCTCTATTTCATACATACATCCATCTCTATCTTTGTTTGCAGTCACCGCGCCAATGTCGACGCCAGGGATGCACACCCTGCCCGAGATGGACCGCATGGTGGTGCTGGTGCGGCCCGTCAGGAGGAGGCTGCTGCTTCCCGCCACGCTGGGCTCCCGGCAGCTAGTGTTCAAGGTGGACACGGGAGCCAGCTGTTCCCTGGTGCCATGGAAGGACGTGCACAAGGGTGGCCTCGAGGACATGGTGGACCTGCGGGAGGCCAAGAAGGTGGGTGGGATACAGGCGTGCGGGCTGCTTCGGGCGCCCCTGCTCTGCCAGGGGGGCATTGAGCTGCGGGGGCACGTGTACGTCTCGGAGGAGTGCAAGGTGCCGCTGGTGGGCCTGGACGTGCTGTACAACCACCGCTGCAGCCTCATCCCCAGCAGGAGTCTTCCCCACCTGGTGGTGCGGCGGGGGGCGGAACGCGTCCCCCGCACCATGCCGCTCCCCCTCCACCCCGTGACCTTGAACGGCCACCCCTCGGAGGCCATCCTCGACACGGGCACCTCGCATTCCCTCATTCCCTTAGACATGGCCCACGCCCTCGGCCTCACCATGGAGACGCGGAAAAGAACAGTGACTCTGGTCTTCATGGACGGCAGCGAAGAAGACACTGACCACTATGTGCCCCATGTCTCTATTTGCCTCGGAGGGCGGGAGACACTCGGAGGGGACCGGGGCCCGTGGGAGGTGCGAGGACGCGAGCTGGACGTGTACAGGCGCCACAAAGACCTGATTCTTGGCATGAATGTTCTCAGGAAATTCCGGATGGAGTTTCATGAGGACTACAAGATGATGGTGACGCCCTTGCATGGAGGCTGACCACACACACACACACACACATTTCCTCCTTGATAACGCAGGGACACAGCAGATGGTGAACAAGGAACTCAAGCCATCTTCATTATGATTTTTTTTAAATATACATAACGGAATATAATTTACAAATGTAACGATGATATAATCGTCTGTATTTTATATTACTATTTTGTGCATGATTTATTAATAAAGTATACGAAGAACAAATAAAGAATATATTTTCTAAAAAACACACACACACAAATTCTTCCACCTGTCACTAACCAGCGCGCAAAAATGGCACCTTACATTAGTCCTCTCCTAAGACGTGGCTTCCGATCTGCACTCACTAAACGTACTACTCGTCGTATCTGCACCTTCGTGTCGCCCGCTGAATCACCCTCTTGAACAACATGAATAACATTACTCTCTCTCTCTCTCTCTCTCTCTATCTCTCTCTCTCTCTCTCTCTCTCTCTCTCTCTCTCTCTCTCTCTCTCTTTCACCTGACGACACCTTGGAGAGCGAACGAGAAAATGAGCTCCGCCTTCTACCCTTCAATAAACCACTTCACCCACGGTTTTTTTCTTCTTTCTTTAACGAGAACGAGTAACGAGGACGTGTGACGGAGGCGGTGACGGAGGAGAGGAAAGGCACGCGACCCCCCCGCCCCGCCCCGCAACCCCCCACCCCCCCGCACACCCATCACCTCCTCATTATCAAACATTTACTTCGATATCAGCCGAGTTACTCTGACGCTGCTGCTGCTAAGTGTCCAAGATTACAGAGCAAAAACAACGCTCGGCCTGAGTTATATAGGG
>JACEEZ010005220.1:290540-300540 GCA_016584305.1 Chionoecetes opilio | reverse complement strand
AATATACTTAATACTCTTAAAATATACTTAACTCTTCTAAAATATACTTAATACTCTTTTAAAATATACTTAGCTGTTTTAAAATATACTTAATACTCTTCTAAAATATACCTAGCTGTTTTAAAATATACTTAATACTGTTTTAAAATATACTAAATACTCTTCTAAAATATACTTAATACTCTCTAAAATATACTTAATACTCTTCTAAAATATACTTAATACTCCTCTAAAATATACTTAATACTCTTCTAAAATATACTTAATACTCCTCTAAAATATACTTAATACTCTTCTAAAATATACTTAATACTCTTCTAAAATATACTTAATACTCTTCTAAAATATACTTAATACTCTTCTAAAATATACTTAATACTCTTCTAAAATATACTTAGTACTCTTCTAAAATATACTTAATACTCTTCTAAAATATACCTTAGTACTCTCTTCTAAAATATACTTAAGTACTCTTCTAAAATATACTTAATACTCTTCTAAAATATACTTAGTACTCTTCTAAAATATACTTAATACTCTTCTAAAATATACTTAATACTCTTCTAAAATATACTTAGTACTCTTCTAAAATATACTTAATACTCTTCTAAAATATACTTAATACTCTTCTAAAATATACTTAGTACTCTTCTAAAATATACTAATACTCTTCTAAAATATACTTAGATACTCTTCTAAAATATACTTAATACTCTTCTAAAATATACTTAATACTCTTCTAAAATATACTTAATACTCTTCTAAAATATACTTAATACTCTTCTAAAATATACTTAATACTCTTCTAAAATATACTTAATACTCTTCTAAAATATACTTAATACTCTTCTAAAATATGCTTAATACTCTTCTAAAATATACTTAATACTCTTCTAAAATATACTAATACTCTTCTAAAATATCCTTAATACTCTTCTAAAATACTTAATACTCTTCTAAAATATACTTAATACTCTTCTAAAAATACTTAATACTCTTCTAAAATAACTATACCTTTAAAATATACTTAATACTCTTCTAAAATATACTTAATACTCTTCTAAAATATACTGTAATACTCTTCTAAAATATACTTAATACTCTCTAAAATACTTAATACTCTTCTAAAATATACCTATATCTCTTCTAAAAATCTTAATACTCTTCTAAAATAATTTAATCTTTCTAAAATATACTTAATACCTTCTAAATATACTTATACTCTTCTAAATATACTTTAATACTCTTAAAATATACTTAATACTCTTCTAAATATACTAATACTCTTCTAAAATATACTTAATACTCTTCTAAAATATACTAATACTCTACTAAAATATACTTAGTACTCTCTAAAATATACTTAATACTCTTCTAAAATATACTAATCTCTTCTAAATATACTTAATACTCTTCTAAAATATACTTAATATCTTCTAAAATATACTTATACTCTTCTAAAATATAATTAATACTTTTCTAAAATATACTTAGGTACTCTTCAAAAATGACTTATATTTCTTCTAAAATATACTTAATACTCTTCTAAAATATACTAGTACTCTTCTAAAATTGTAGTACTCTTCTAAAATAGACTTAATACTCTTCTAATACTAATTTATACTCTTACTCTTCTAAATATACTTAATACTCTTCTAAAATATACTAATACTCTCTAAATATACTAGTACTCTTAAAATATACTTAATACTCTTCTAAAATATACTTAATACTCTTCTAAAATATACTTAATACTCTTCTAAAATATACTTAATACTCTTCTAAAATATACTTAATACTCTCTTCAAAATATACTTATACTCTCTAAAATATACTTAATACTCTTCTAAAATATACCTTAATACTCTTCTAAAATATACTTAATGACTTTCTAAAATATACTTATACTCTTCTAAAATATACTTAATACTCTTCTAAAATATACTTAATACTCTTCTTAAAATATACTTAATACTCTTCTAAAATATACTTAATACTTTTCTAAATAATTTAATATCTCTAAATATACTTAATACTCTCTAAAATATACTTAATACTCTTCTAAAATATACTTAATACTCTTCTAAAATATACTTAATACTCTTCTAAAATATACTTAATACTCCTCTAAAATATACTTAATACTCTTCTAAAATATACTTAATACTCTTCTAAAATATACTTAATACTCTTCTAAAATATACTTAATACTCTTCTAAAATATACTTAATACTCTTCTAAAATATACTTAATACTCTTCTAAAATATACTTAATACTCTTCTAAAATATACTTAATACTCTTCTAAAATATACTTAATACTCTTCTAAAATATACTTAATACTCTTCTAAAATATACTTAATACTCTTCTAAAATATACTTAATACTCTTCTAAAATATACTTAGTACTCTTTAAAAAAATTCCGTATCAGTGATCCAGGACCATTTCAAGGTTCATATCTAGTTGATTTAGGTCGACTGATTTACTTCTTTTTTTGTTACATTTTCTTGATTTGGTATTATTTATTTTGCTCCTGATGATTGGTATGAGGAGGGTATGAGGTAGGATGGCATAAGGGAGCAATGACAACATGTGCCCGGGGCGAGGCGTCATGTCGGGCAGGATCAGCTGGCCACGCAATGCAGGTCCTCATCTCATCTATCTGTGTCAAGAAGGAGACATCAATTTATGGTCCGAGATTGCAAGAAACGATGCTTATTCAGAGGACACAGGTAGCTTCCCCGACCCTCCATCCTAGCCATCATGACTGGCTTCTAAATGCTTCGATAACTCACACTCGCACCTCTTGAATCCTTATTTTAGGTACCTTAAAGAACATAAGCACATAAGAAAATAAGGAAGCTACAAGAGACCGCGAGACCTACACTACACGTGGTAGTTCTTGTTACTTAACACTAGAGTAAACCCTCTCTAAATCGAACTAGTATAATTCGACCTGTTTCAGGCCAGGTCAAATTTTTCAATAACTTTACATAATTTGAGCAAGTTTGAATTATCCTTAGCCTTACTAGTAGGAGTCCGACCTCTCCCATGTGGTGCGTGCCGCGGCTGCCTAGCGTGATCTGATATATTATCATTTATAATTATCGTATAAATATGACAGGCGAAGGAAGAAGGGGAGAGGAGGAGGAAGGGCGAGAGGGGAAGGAGGGACGAGGAGGAGGAAGGAGGGGAGAGGGGGAGGAGAAGGAAGGAAGTGGGACAAGGAAGGGAGGAGAGGAGGAGGAGGAAGTAGGAGAAGAAAGGGAGGAGAGGAAATGGGAGGATAAAGAACTGTTTTTTCTAAGTATCCTTCTCTTTGTATTCAATCCTTCAGTCCTTCACGGGCCTCTTCGCTCCATCACGCATCCTACAGGAGTCATAGGAGGGCATTAGAAGTCCCACAGGATTGCTATAGTATTCCTAGGTTTTTATAAGTACTTTGACAATCGTTTGGGTGGCTCAAATAGGGATTAATAATAATTTTACTAATACTGAAAATACTAATACTGATCGTTGTATTGAAGTAATGATTAATCTAGCAATGCCTATCATATTTTTATGTCTTGTAGTAAGATTTGTCTAATTTGTGGTTTTTAAGGAATATCTGGAAGTATCATGTCATTGTGAATTGGCTGAAATAGGGACTTCTAATCATTGTAAATGAAAACTGATTCCATATTCATGTTCAGTATGCCCGAAAACTGCTGGGAACAAATTTTCAAACAAATCTATTTTTCAAAAAATATTGTAAATCTTGCAAGGGGAATGCCTTGATTTTTCTCTCAAAAATCACCTTTTTTCAATAACTAAAAAACTATGGCAGATAGGTGCAACATGTATAGATAAGTAAAATACCCAGGTCTCCCCCCAATTAGTTCGAATTAGAGAGGGTTTACTGTACCTACATCCACCTTTCATCCCCATCCATGAATTTATCCAGCCTCCTTTTAAAGCTCCCCAATGACTCCGCACTGACCACCTGAACTTGGATCCCACCTAATGTCTTGGGTATCGTGGTTTTATTTCCCAGGTGTTGTGTTTCCATGGTGTTTCAGGTATTGCCTTAGGGCGTGCTGAACACGAGTGTGAGTCTGGTTAGTGTTGTCTGACGCGCCTCAACAGATGGTAGATGGTAAGGCCTTTGTTACTTGAATACTGAGTGATGATTCTCTCTCTCTCTCTCTCTCTCTCTCTCTCTCTCTCTCTCTCTCTCTCTCTCTCTCTCTCTCTCTCTCTCTCTCTCTCTCTCTCTCTCTCTCTCTCTCTCTGTATTCAGGCTGTTTGTGTTGTTATTGTTATATATGTGACGGCTTTTAATATTGCTTTAATTATTTATTGCTGCTTTAATATTGCAAGCCAGAAGCAATGTCATTTTTTACTTATTTTATTGGTATCACTATCACTGGATGCACACACATTCTCTCTTTCTTTCTCTCTCTCTCTCTCTCTCTCTCTCTCTCTCTCTCTCTCTCTCTCTCTCTCTCTCTCTCTCTCTCTCTCTCTCTCTCTCTCTCTCTCTCTCTCTCTCTCTCTCTCTCTCACCACGTCATGAAGTAAATATCCATCTCATGCCCTCATTTGCCTGCCAGAGACCAATGGGGCTATTCGTATACGCTCCAGCAGTCAAGCGAGGAAGCAACATGTGATAACCAACACTTACACTCACTACCTCTTATTGTTCTGCCGACTATAATACTCTCTAGCGATTGGTACACAACGAGACAGAAAATTGGTGAGCGTAGACATATGGTTAAACCCTTCACGCCCAGATTTTTTCTTTGCTATATAAAATTGTATGTTGTTAGCTATAAAATTACGAAAAGTAACTGAATATACCAAATTAGTTAGTCTACCAGGATACTAAACAGGTCATAGGTATAAAATGTTGCATATATTCACTAAAAATCGTCTAATGGTACCCAAATTACAGTGGAAATTACGTTCTGGGCCTCAAGAGGTTAATTACACTGAGTCAGATTGTACTTGGATATATCGTAATCAAGTCTTCTTTATGGTAGGGAAATCTATTTAACCTGATTGATATGGTTAAGATAAGGCATAGAGGGATAACTTAAGAACAAAAAATACTTAGGAATAACAAATACCTGATACGGTGGGTGGGATACGGTGGGTGGGTGGGTGGGTGGGTGGGTGGGTGTGTGTGTGTGGTTAGTATGAGTGTGCACGTTGTACTTTTGCATCATCACTCCATATATGTCAGCAGTCTCGCCTGTTCGTCCCAGGTGGCCAACAAACCTACACCATGAAACCCACCCAGACACTCAGAAATCAGGACTCACAGAAAACCAAGAAGCAAGGAACATTGAGAGAAGGTGACATAGGAGAAAAAAAAACCTTAGGAGAACTACGAAATAAGATAGAAAGTGATAAAAAGAACAGAGAAGAAATTAAAAACCCAGAAAAAAACCTAGGTCCCATTCCCCACAAGGAAGACGTTGAGAGAAGGTGACAGAGAAGAAAAAAACTTTACAGAACGAGATAAGGAAGAAATTGAGGAAGAAAAAAACTAGAACAGATAAACCAAGGTCCCATTCCCCTTATAAATGGAGTTAATTTGAGGAAGACATTAAGGTGAGAAATGAGAGAAACCCTTAGAAAACCACGGAAATAAGGAAGAAATTGAAATACCCCAGAGCAGATAGGTCCCATATAGGGTAGATAGGATATAGGATAGGTAGATAGGATAGATAGGATAGATTAATAGGTCCCATTTCCCTTATAAACAGAAGTAATGCAAAGGGCACGACAGAGGAGAAAAAACCCTTCAGATAACAACGAAATAAGGAAGAAATTGATATAAGAAAACAGAGCAGATAAACTTAGGTCCGCTTTCCCTTATAGATAGACGGAGGTAATGCAAACGACGCGACGACGGTTACTGCAACAAGGGGACTCATGAATCATCGAACAGGAAAGGGTTACGTGTCGCCCTGCCCATGACACTGATACATACATTGGGCGTATCCGTAACCTTGTACTGTGTGTTGGGGGGGGGGGTACTGTGTAGGGGGGAGGGGGGGTACTGTGTAGGGGGGGAGGGGGGGTGACGATGATGGGGTGCTGTGTGGAATGTGTGTAGGATGTGGTCGTCCGTGGCGGGAATGATGCATGAATATTGCGTGATCATGCTGCGTTTTTGTGATTTTTCGAGTTCAAATGATGCAATGCTTCTGTTCATTGAGGGATTTTTTATATCAATTTTTTTTATATCAAATTTTCAAGTGAGTTTGTTTCATAATAAAAAAAAGAAGCTGTAGATAATGTTAAGAGCTTGTGTGTTTTAGGATGTAAGTTTTCTTTTCAATGACAGTACTATAGTATATTTTTTCTATTATGGTCAAAATGCACTAAGGAAGCCACGCCCCCTGCCTCCCCTTCTATTCTACGGGGCAGCTGATTGGTGCATTCCTCTTATCATCACTACCAATCACAATATCTTCACTACTTAACAGCGCGTGACCACTGGACAGAGCAATCTTCACTACAGAGGGTGACAAAATAAAAACTCCCTCTGTAGTGAAGATTGCTCTGTCCAGTGGTCACGCCGCTGTTAAGTAGTGAAGATATTGTGATTGGTAGTGATGATACGAGGAATGCACCAATCAGCTGCCCCGTAGAATAGAAGGGAGGCAGGGGGCGTGGCTTCCTTAGTGCATTTTGACCATAATAAAAAAAATTGACTATAGACTATGAACTTGATATGACGATAGGAATGAATGGAGCAGGAATTTAATTTACTGATACAAAATAATGTCCTGGCAACGATTTCTATGAGAAAAAACAAGAAAAACAGCAATAACGGTAATATAAAAAAACAGTCAACAATATCTTTGCGAGAAAAAAAACTGCGATAACGGTAATATAAACAACAATAATAATAATAACAAAAATAATAATGATAATACCAATAATGATAAATATAATAAAAATAAATGTGACAGAAATGCATAGCTTCAACATGTATTTCTGTTGTATTTCTGTTGTATTTCTGTTGTATTTCTGTTGTATTTCTGTAGTATTTCTGTTGTATTTCTGTTGTATTTCTGTAGTATTCCTGTTGTATTTATGTAGTATTTCTGTTGTATTTATGTTGTATTTCTGTAGTATTTCTGTTGTATTTCTGTAGTATTTCTGTTGTATTTCTGTAGTATTCCTGTTGTATTTATGTAGTATTTATGTTGTATTTCTGTAGTATTCCTGTTGTATTTCTGTAGTATTCCTGTTGTATTTCTGTAGTATTCCTGTTGTATTTCTGTAGTATTCATGTTGTATTTATGTAGTATTCCTGTTGTATTTATGTAGTATTCCTGTTGTATTTATGTAGTATTCCTGTTGTATTTATGTAGTATTCCTGTTGTATTTATGTAGTATTCCTGTTTTAGTTTTGTAGTATTCCTGTTTTATTTTTGTAGTATTTCTGGCTCGCGTGACTGAAGGTCATGTTTCACACTTGAGGCAATTTCTCTGAGAGTCGACAATTGCAGGGAGCGTCGCGAGGAGCAACATAAATACAACGAAACAAATAAGAAACGTAAATATAATAAGAAAATGCTTTGATAGAGACGAGACGAGAGAGAGGAGAGTAGAGAGAGAAGAGAACGAGGAGAGAGATAAGAGAGAGAGAAAGAGAGAAGACGAAGAGAGGAGAGAGAGAGAGAGAAGAGAGAGGAGAGAGAAGGAGAGAGAGAGAGAGGAGAGAGAGAGAGAGAGAGAGAGAGAGAGAGAGAAGAGAGAGAGAGAGAGAGAGAGAGAGAGAGAGAGAGAGAGAGAGAGTGAGAGAAGAGAGAGTGAGAGAGAGAGAGAGAGAAGAAGAGAGAGAAGAGAAAGATAGAGAGAGAGAGAGAGAGAGAGAGAGAGAGAGAAAAGAGAGAGGAGAGAAGAGGAAGAGAGAGAGAGAGAGAGAGAGAGAGAGAGAGAGAGAGAGAGAGAGAGAGAGAGAAGAGAGAGAGAGAGAGAGAGAGAGAGAGACAGAGAGAGAGAGTGAAAAAGAGAAGAGAGAGAGAGAGAGAAAAAGAGAGAAAAAAAAGAGAGAGAGAGAGAGAGAGAGAAAAAAGAGAGAGAGAGAGAGAGAGAGAGAGAGAGAGAGAAGAGAGAGAGAGAGAGGAGAGAGAGAGAGAGAGAGAGAGAGAGAGAGAGAGAGAGAGAGAGAGAGAGAGAGAGAGAGAGAGAGAGGAGAGAGAGAGAGAGAGAGAGAGTGAAAAAAGAGAGAGAGAGAGAGAGAAAAAAGAGAGAAAAAAAAGGGGAGAGAGAGAGAGAGAGAGAGAGAGAGAGAGAGAGAGAGAGAGAGAGAGAGAGAGAGAGAGAGAGAGAGAGAGAGAGAGAGAGAGAGAGAGAGAGAGAGAGAGAGAGAGAGAGAGAGAGAGAGAGAGAGAGAGAGAGAGAGAGAGAGAGAGAGAGAGAGAGAGAGGAGAGACCCACTTAATTTTTTTCCGTCCATAAACAAAAAAATAACGGAGCACGAGACATAAAAGGACAAGAAAAAAAGCTCAAAGAACAGAATCCTAAACATCAAGACACTTCCCTAACACGTCTAAACAACTTACTAACAAGGAACAAAAACACCTGAGACCTGGAAAAGAACTTATCGGTCCTCCTCCTCCTCCTCCTCCTCCTCCTCCTCCTCCTCCTCCTCCCTAAGTAACACGCGAGCCTTGGTTAGTGGGAAAGGGGATTGGGGAACGAAGGGGAATGAAGGGGAAGACAAGAGGAAAGGGGAAGAGGGAAGGAGGAAGGGGAAGGGAAGGAAGGGAAGGGTAAAAAAAGTCTTATCACGTTTGGCTCTGTGTCGAAAGCTAGAATTTAGTACCATAATAGCGTTTGGGGGGAATTTCTCTCTCTCTCTCTCTCTCTCTCTCTCTCTCTCTCTCTCTCTCTCTCTCTCTCTCTCTCTCTCTCTCTCTCTCTCTCTCTCTCCCTGTCAATGTACGCTACAGACACTTCGCTTTTTATCAGTTGCAAACATTTCATCACCCAATTAAGCTTTTTTTTTTCTTTTTCATGTGTGTGTGTGTGTGTGTGTGTGTGTGTGTGTGTTGTGTGTGTGTGTGGGGTGTGTGTGTGTGTGTGTGTGTGTGTGTGTGTTTTGTTGTGCGCGCGCGTGTGTGTGTGTGTGTGTGTGTGTGTGGGTGTGTGTGTGTGTGTGTTTTGTGTGTTGAATAAATAAATATTATACATGAATAAGAGGAATGAAACCAATTAAAAATGAAAAAATGATTTAAATAGAATGTCGAAGTAACGAGAATTATATATAATAAAATAAATTATTAATATTGATTATTATATATTATAAACTGAATTAAAAGTAGGAGTGTTCAGATCAGCTGTTTGAGTCGCCTAACCAACTAACTGCTCGTGCCAATTCACACCTGAGCTAATTATGGAAGGGGGGGAGGAAGGGGAAGGGGAAGGGGAAGGGGGGGGAGGGGGAAGGGGGGGGAAGGGGGAGGGGTGGAAGGGGGGGAAGGAAGGGGAAGGGGAAGGGGGGGGATGGAAGGGAAGGGGGTGAATGAAGGGGAAGGAAGGGGAAGGGGGGATGGAAGGGGAAGGGGGGGAAGGAAGGGGAAGGGGAAGCGGAAGAGGAACTGGGGGAAGGAAGGGGAAGGGGAAGGGGAAGGAGAAGGGGAAGGGGGGGAAAGAAGGGGAAGGGGAAGGGGGGTGATGGAAGGGGAAGGGGAAGGGGGGGATGGAAGGGGAAGGGGGTGAAAGAAGGGGAAGGGGAAGGGGAGTAGGGAAGGGGGGAAGGGGGGAGGGGGTAAAATACAGGTCAGGACTCACACACACCTGAGTTAGAACACATGCCTAATGAGGTCAATTAAAAAGCAATTCAGGTTAATTCTCAAGAGATATTACCTATTACACCTGTTTATAGAAGACGTGATTACTGAAATGCAAATTGGTTTTTTGAATGCAGGCATAAAATTTAGTATTCTCACACACACACACCTCTCTCTCTCTCTCTCTCTCTCTCTCTCTTCT